>CAUYQU010021042.1:0-89927 GCA_963574635.1 Cheracebus regulus
CTCTGGTAGAATTTGGCTGTGAAACTGTATGGTCCTGGACTTTTTTTGGTTGGTAGGGTATAATTGCTGCCTCAATTTCAGACCTTGTTATTGGTCTGTTCAGGAATTAGACTTCTTCCTGGTTTAGTCTTGGAAGGGTATAAGTGTCCAGGAATTCTTTCCATTTCTTGTAGATTTTCTGTTTTATTTGTGTAGAGGTGTTTATAGTATTCTCTGATGTTAGTTTGTATTTCTGTGGGATCAGCAGTGATATTGCCTTTATCATTTTTTATTACATCTATTTGATTCTTCTTTCTTTCATTCTCCATTAGTCTGGCTAGTGGTCTATCTATTTTGTTGATCTTTTTGAAAAAACTACCTCCTGGAGAACCCGTATTTTAAGCTTCCTACAAGGCAATGATGTATTACTATCACATCAATTGCTAATGTGTGTGTGGAAATGACAATTGGAGGAAAGGTTTGGTGGATATTCCAGCAGAATGTATTTAGAATTTTGAAGGTGACTGGATGTGAAGATTCAGGAGAACTACAGTGATAACCTAATGTATTCAGGTTGTTTGGGGACAACCTTCTGAGACCTTGCCTTGGGGCCTCCTCCCCTCTGTTTTCTTGTCTTTTTTTTTCTTCCAGACAGGTCTTGGCCCTGCCTCCCAGGCAGGAGTGCAGTGGTATGACAGTTCATTGCAACCTCTCCCTCCCGGGCTCAAGCAGTTTTCCCATCTCAACCACACAAGTAGCTGGGATTACAGGTACACGCACCACCAAACCCAGCTAATTTTTGTATTTTTGTAGAGACGGGATTTTGCCATGTTTCCCAGGCTTATCTTAAACTCCTGGGCTCAAGAGATCCACTCCCGTTGGCCTACCAACGTGCTGGGATTATAGGTGTGAGCCACCGTGCCTGGCTTCACCTCTGGTTTTCTAAGACCTAGGTCTTAAAAGGTCTTATTGACTTCCTGGTTTCAGCCTCTATGCAGATGGCTGACAAAGCTCTCTTTAGACACCACTCTTACACGCTCTAGGTCCGTAGAAACAGCTGCCTCTTGGATGCCTCATGCCCGTATATCCCTGGCGCTTTAAATTCAATACATTTAAAACAAACTCATAATCTTCGTCTCCAAATTTTGTTTCATCTCAATATTTATGATCGTGGCCTCCTACTATCATAATGGCCCATGTATGAAGGCTGAAATTCTTCTCTTTTTACACTGTCATCTAATCCTACTCAGTATGTGAAACCATTGTCGGCAGTTTTGGACTTGAGCTCTGTAAGACTCCTCACAGCTGTTTCATCTTCCACATTTCCAGGCCCCCTTGAGCCACTGATGGTGGGGTGGGATGATCACTCTTTCTTTCCACTCCCATGGGGAGGTGGGCAGCCCTACTCATGAACGCTGGTTGTGAACAGGTGACTTCTTAGCCAGTGGGACGGTGTCAGGTCTGACTCAACAGAGACTTGAAACATGCTCGCCCACTTGGGCCTGTGCCCCCTCCAGGAGAATTCCACACCAGGGCTAACTCACTGATCCTAGGAGGGCGATGTAAGCCACATGGAAGCCTGGATCAGGTGAACCCCAGCCAGCCTGCAGATCTGAAGGTGATGGTTGCTGGGTGCTGGAATGCTGTGGCTGTTTGCTCCCCAGCACTACTGCGGTTCTGATGGTCCATGCTTGTAATTCTGTCTTCCCTCTCTCTCAACTCCAACACTTTCTTCACAATTTGTAGACTACTATTCTCTTTTAAAAAAAATTTTTTTGAGATGGAGTCTTGCTCTGTTGCCCAGGCTGGAGTGCAATGGTGTGATCTTGGGTTCAAGTGATTCTCCCGCCTCAGCCTCCAGAGTCACTGGGATTGCTGATCTTTGTATTTTTTGTAGAGATGGAATTACACCATGTTGGCAGGCCGGTCTTGAACTTCTGACCTCAAGTGATCCGCCCACCTCGGCCTCCCGAGGTGCTAGAATTACAGGTGTGAGCCACCGCGCCCGCCCGGCCTAGACCACTATTCTTAAAGCACCTTTGTTGTCATAGCCTTCTGCTGTCCATCAGCTGTCAGGGGCTGTCTTTTATTGGGTTAGCTCCCTCCATCACTCCTCAGTGAGGACCCTGCCCCGAAGGCCCCTCCTCCATTTCAAGGTGCGCTCACTCCCTCTTCCTACCTGTATGCTGCAGCCAACGCAACACCTTGGCACTCAAAATGCACCCGCCTTTTGCTCCCTTGTCTGCCCTCTTGTTTCAGAGCCCGGATAGTCTGGCCTGTACTATTTATCAATTTTAAAACCCTGAATATCTTTCAGGATAAATCCTTGATGCTATCTCTCCATGAATTCTGTACCATCCTTTCAATACCAGGCATATTGTGATGTCTTTCTTTTTTCAACATCATCAGTACTTTTTTAAAAGAAAAATTATGCTCACTTTTTTTTTTTTTTTTTTTTTTGATGGGGTGTTGCTATGTGAAACACGCGGGAGTGCAGGGGCATGATCTCAGCTCACTGCAACCTTTGCCTCTCAGGTTCAAGCAGTTCTCCTGTCTCAGCCTCCTGAGTAGCTGGGATTACAGGTGCCTGCCGTCACGCCTGGCTAATTTCGTACTTTTAGTAGAGACAGGGTTTCTCCATGTTCGCCAGGCTTGTCTCGAACTCCTGACCTCAGGTGATCTGCCCACCTTGGCCTCCCAAGGTGCTCGGATTACAGGTGTGAGCCACTGTACCTGGCCTATGCTCACTTTTTTTGGGTATACTTGTCTTCCTGTTTCTTCATCAGTCCAACATCACCCTCTCCCCAAACAGTCTTGTATGCCGGATTGTAGTCTTTCTTTCTTTTTGTTTTCAGGCAGGAGAGGGTCTTCTAATTTTTTTCTTCTCTGTAGTTTGAAAATCAGGGCATTATGAAGTAGAATATAGCTTTTATTTAAATTGAGTTAAAAAAAATAGATCGTATTTGCACCATTACCTAAAACATCACCTACCATAATGGAATGGAATATTGAATTGTTTTGTTATAGGGAAGGCACAGTGTATACTGTGAGTAATTCTGTGTCTAGGGTACTTTGCTTTGGGAGGAATGAAAAGCTCTATATAGTCACGGGTCTGTTTGAAGGTCTAGGGATCTTCAGAGTTGGGAGAGAGAATGCTCAGCCTGGTGGGGCTGAGAAAGACAAGGCTTTGTTTATGCTGCCATGGCTTCAGGACCTGAGCTATCAAAGCTGGTCTAGACCAACACATACCCCAGAGATTGGAGCAGCCATTCCTATAAATTTAGAAATGATCTCAGATCAAATTAGAGTCCTAAGAAAATTGTGCCCATTCATTTGAATAATCATTGTTCATTCACTTTAGAAGTAATGGTAATGGTAATTTTAGTCCAAATATTCTGAGACACCAGACATGCCATGAACACTCCACTCAAATGATGTATTTTAACCTGGATTATATCATACCTTATCACATTCCTTGGGACCTCTAAGAGGGAAAGTTTCACCCAGAACTAGAGTTCATGAGTGCATAAGTGGAGCCCCCACTAAAGGTGGTGGGTGGTTAAAATAACCAAGTTTCACTCACAAATCCCTGCAGTATCTAATCCATAGAAACCATTCTTTCTGTTTTACATGAATTGGGAAATATTAGCTGTATGCTCTGGGTGAAAGGCATTTGGGCTGTTAGCAATGTCTGGGAAGCTTGTGTCAGTATGTCAGTAGCTTTTTCCTTACCAATGACCCATCAAGCTTATTATCAGATGTATGACTTAGCTACAGGGGGACTTAACATGTTCACCATGCCTTAGGGAATTGTCTGAGTCTTAGAACATTGGAGCAAATGATCCACTTTCTATGAGAGGACGTGGAGCTCTTGTTGGCACTATTAATATAAACCCTTGCCTGTACGGGAGGTGTCCCCTGGCCCCAGAATCCCCTCCCTTTGCTCGCTGCAGGGACAGGGTACCATCCTGACCTGGAGCCGCGTTTCTTCCCTGAAGCTTCATTACATGCGACACCTGATTCTGATACAGATGTTCTGAAATCAAGGAGGGCTCACCGAGTCACGGTGGCATGCTCTTATACACTGTGGAAAAAGACAGGTTTATAAATGAATAGTTTCATAACTGTTCACTGAGTATTCCGCCCATTATGTCAGTTTTGATTATTGTGCAAAAAATAAAAATGCCTGCTTCTATTTTGTAGATTTGCCAGCCATGCTCCATAGCAGAAAACTGTCAAGTGGTTGGAGATGTGTATTTCTATATAGAAATGTTTGGCATGGCTTATTAAATTGTGTCTTTTCTGTAATATTCAGTGACTTTAAGTGACTCTCCATATATATATAAACACACACAAATACACACACATGTACAGGCACATATACATGTACACACAAGAATGCATAAATATGTAACTTTACATTTTTATTATTATTTATAAATAGGAAATGAAGTCTCAGTCCTTGAAATTATAATGGCAAACACACAAAAGACACAGTTGCTGGCACAGAATTCAATTAATAGATAGCAATCACCCTTGGGTGACTGTGTGAGGTGGAAATATACAGTCATGCTAATAAGTAATATCTTAAAGCCACCACATTTATCAGCCTGCAGCCAGCCGTGGGCACAAGTGTGGGCAGACAGCTTTGCTCTAGGATATTTCATAAAAACCAGCTCTCTCCATTTAAGGATTTATGTTTAATCATTCAGCAACATTTTAAACATCCCGGCTGGCAAGCTTTTCAAATGGAACTGGTTTCGGCAGAAAATACAAGCAGTTATTTTGCTCTACCTGGTTGAGGAGGGTAGGAGGGGCAGAAATAAGGAGAAGTTTAGGGATGTTTTTCCTTGTCATTTCCTGACCTTTGCACTGCTTCGGTGTGCATCTGCTGGGTGAATCATAGCTTTATCTCAGGAAACATACAGAAGGCATTCATTAATACAGAACAGTCAGATGACCGACTTTCTGTAAAACAACATTTTCCTCAGAACAGGCTTCGCATTGCTTATAGCAGTATTTTCCTAAGCTGGAATTTTAAAGATGAACATGGGGTGTTTGGAAACTGGGGTCTGCTTTTTTATTTTTTATATATTATGGGAGATATTTCTGTATTAGGTTGAAGAAATTCCTTAAGTGCCTTTGAAGATGTTTTTTAGTGAGTACCAGCAAAGAGCAAAGAAAGGTCACTATACAATGGGGAGCAGTATTGCTTTCCAGAAGGAGAATGTGAATCTGTCGAAAGAATGCAAGCCTTCATATTAGACCAAAAGGAAAATTGTCTTAAGTTGAAATAAATCAGAAGCCATGTTTATGGCTGCCAAGATGAAAATCCTCATCACACAGAATGGTTCAAGAACAGCGTCTATTGGCATCTAGGTCCTGCGATTTGCCTGGAGGTGTTATGTTGTGTTTGCTACAAGCAGATGCCTGGGGGAATTGCCTGCTTAGCAGATGGCTTTGGAAGGAGAGTAGCTTCTGCATTTGCTTCCTTGAATCAATCAAACCTTCTGTAAAGCTTAGTTCTTCAAAGCATAGAAAAAAGGGAGGGAAGAAAAGGTGAGGATAAAAAAATTGCCTCACTGTACATATAGCTAAGGGAAGTTGAATAGATTATACTTCAAGTATATTTTTCAAGTACCTAGGTCTTTGGGAATAGTTCTCCTTTCAGGTTCAAGTTTCATTTTTTCAAGATAAGAAAAACATCAAACAGATACCAAAACTGAGGCTGGTATAGACTCCAGATGTTTAATGAGCAATTGGAATTTTAAGTATGAATGTGCAGATAGAGAAATGGCGCTGCTGGTTTAAGACTGAAGAATCTGTTGTTTGCAGGCTTGGCTGACTGGAGCCAAGCTGGAGTCAAGATTCTGCTACCTGCCTCGTGCTGTTCAGTGGCGGCTTCCTCACTCTAAGGCCTAACTTGTGGTCTTGAGAGACTTTCCTGTCTGCAAAGTAACCTCAGCATTATCTCTGAAAAAGAATCCTCTCTGAAGGAAGTGAGACATGTCCCTAGGGAGACTGTCAATGCAGAGCCAACATTTGATCCCAACTTCTGTGGTTTCTCTTCTGTCAAGTAAATATGGGCGTGTGAGTCCAGGATTCACTTCACTGATGTCTAGAAAGATCAATCATTGCCAAGTTTGGAGACAATGGTTTGTGCTTTATCCAAAGTTCTTGCAGTCTCTTAAACCTGCTATTCATGATTCAGTGCAAAGTAACGTGGGCATTAGGGGAGAGCCTGGTGAAGACTCAGCTGGTGAACTGGGTGCTTGTTTGAGATGAGTAGTTACACATTTTCTACGAAATGGGCAAGGGTTCCTACAGACCTTTTTGATTTTTCGTAATGTTCCTAAGTTTTAGCTATGTCATGGGGTGTGTATTTCCTGTGAGTCTTGTTGCAACACAGCATCTACAAAACTCCTGTGAGCCTTGAAATAAATAACAGCTCACGTGGGCTTCTAAGTACTGACAAACGATGGGTTAGGCTGTAGGAAACACGTAATATGGAACGAGTAAGTGAATGACCATCCTTACTAAAGAGTTAGGCTTCATTTCAGGGGAAATAATATTTTCAAATTTAATTTTGCACATAGTTTTGCAATCTTAATATTTAAAAATCATTATCAAAGGCTTCTCTTGGTTGTGATAGGAAATTTTTAGCATTATTTTACGTGTCTCTCTATGTGCTTGGCTTGCACTGCTAATACACCATTCTAAATAGATCAGTTCTAGGGGAATTACAGTTTAAGACACACACCCACCCCACCCCACACATGCCCACACCAGACGTGCGCACACACACACACACACATACACACACACACCCCACACACATACACAACCACTTACACCCCCCAATGAGAAATATTATAGTTGGTCAAATAAATAATTTAGGTACCCAAGTTTTCTGCACTAGAAGTGGTACCAAGAGATTTTGAAATGTAAAAGAATATGGTTAAGATGACATCAGTATCAGTTTTTTGAGGATGAACTACAGTTACTTATTTTAAAATGCTTGGATGGATAGTAGGATTTGTAGAAATACAGGAAAATAAAACAGATGTGGTTCTGAACTCAAGGAATCTATAATCTACCTGAGGCATAGAATGAACATCCATGATATGACCTCAAGCATTTTGAGACAATGTGTCATTAAGCAGTGAATTGTGTGTACGGGACTCTCAGATCTGCAACCACTTAGAACAAGGATCCTGAAGAATGGTAGAGTGTGGCCAGGCCAAGTGGGCAGTGTGGATATTAGGGGTTCATCATACTCATCCATGAGGACATTATATCATGGATTAGTGCAAATTTTACATGGCTCTTTTACAAAAATACAACATTCCTCTTTCTTAAACCATCAGGTTTGCAAATGAAGTGTTTAATTTGACCTAAATTTGCTCCCTTCTAAATTTCAAGGGGTGTCTCTTAATTTTGTTATGTTTGAATAGAGATTGTTGGATGAATGAATGGCTCACCCCACTCATATATTGCAAGACTTTTTAGATTTCTGATGTCTCCTCATGCTCTTAATGAGTGTAGCTGGAATAAACAGCATTGCACGAGCAACCTACTGAGGAAGTGTCTAAGGTGGGACTTTGTGCAGCGAGACTTCCAGCTGGGCTTTGTCTGTGGGGTTCTCTCTTGCCCGAGCTCTGGGGTTGGCGTAGAGAAGAAGGGAGGATGCTGTAAATTGGAGCCGAGGATGTGGAGCTTTATTAAGGTGAGGCATTTGGGCATCAAGAAGGAAAGGGGAGGTTCTGGAGGCATGAGCAGGGGAGGAATGCTGTCCGTGCTGGGACTTGGAGGACATCCATGGAGCTGCAGAGGCACAAAGGAAAATTGTCGATATAACCCTGGGAAAAGGTAGTGAGTGCCTGTAATACAGACAGTGGAACTGTGGGGAGGAAACATGGAGCCAAATGCAATAAAAGTCATGAACAGAAAGTTGACAGAGCTTAGTAAGTGATTGTGGGGGTGAGGGAGCCGAGGATTCTGGAACAGGGAAGCCACAGCGTCCTGTGCTACAGAGAAGTGGAAGAGGATGGACCTGAGCAAGCGAGGCAGGATTTGGTCATTCCAAGGTTGGGAGTGAATTTTGAGACAGTCATTTCAGCAAAGGGTTGAAAAGGAAGCAAACAGATGGTGAGAATGTGGGGGCAGGTTTTTCTGCTACTTTTCAAAGAAGTTGGAAAAAGAAAAGGGACATGTAGGATCCAGAGACTCTCCTTCTCTACTTTGCACTGTTCAGTGGCCGCTTCCTCACTCTAAGACCTAACTTGTGGTCTTGAGAGACTTTCCTGTCTACAAAGTAACCTCAACATTATCTCTGAAAAAGAATCCTCTCTGAAGGAAGTGGGACATGGCCCTCGGGAGACTGTCAATGCAGAGCCAACATTTGATCCCAGCTTCTGTGGTTTTTCTTCTCTCAAGTAAATACGGGTGTGCGAGTCCAGAATTCACTTCACTGATGTCTAGAAGGATCACCTGTTGTGGCATCTGGAGACAATGGTTTGTGCTTAACCGTAAAGACCCTCCCCTCCGTAGCACATGACAATGCTGCCTCCCTGTTCTGGACTCCTCTGCTACCTAATCCCCTAAATCAAGTCACCAACTTCTTTCAAGTTCATGTTCACCAGGAGAATTAAAAGGATTTGTGGCCAGAGAGGAACGTGGCATAGGGAGGGAAAATACTGAGGAAGAAAGAGCACATGCCATCCATGGAGTGAGGTCTCAGGAACAATGGTTGGGTCTGGGATTTGAGCTGTGGCTGGTATACCGAACCGAGCATAGAAAGTCAACACCAAGGCAAAAGGATGCCAAATTGCAGGGTCTTTATTGCTGGCGACCACAGAGGACTCATGTCTCTCCAACCCATGGCCCCCAACAGAGGGTGTTAAGACCCTTCATACCTGTACAACCACCTCGGGAGTGACGGTGGGAAGCAGGGATGGGACGAGGGGCTTCAGACATTCTGAGGGCTAGTGGATTCTGTAAATCACCTCCTGGGCGGAGATGAGGGCGTGGAGCTCAGGACATTCCAAGGCCAGGGGACTTTTGTCACTCCAATTGTTACTTAAGTGGTTTACAGAAGTCAAGATAAGCATTAGTTTACACATTGTCTGGGTAGTGGATGGGAATTACAAACCTTAGTTACCTATTACAAGGTGCAGGAGCCAAGATGGCGTGGGTTTGGGCTGCTTGCCTGTCACATTAGCACAGAGAGCAGTTTCAAAAGATAGCCAAGGTATGGTTGAGGTATGCAGTTTTATGGGGCTTTTACCATGTCACATGGCCAGGAGGAATGTCCTTGTCCCTCAAAGCCTGCCCTTGCTGGACTGATAAGTAGGCGGGCTTGTCATTTTCCTCTTGAGCCTCCTCTTTCCTGTTCTGTAAACCAGGGGTAATAATGCCTACTGGCAAAATCATAGTTCAAGTGAAATACAAGAGCATATGCAATGTGCTTAGCACAGCATCTGAATAGCAGACACATAGTGAGTGATGAGAAGCAGGACGAAGACAGTAATGGTGACAATCTTGTAAAAGGCCTAGGAGAGCACGTAGAACACTGCGTGTCCTCAAAGCCATGCATGGATTCCCGCAGAACCAGACAGTTGGGACCCTGAGAGGCATGGGGAGCAGCTCAGGCAGGGTGTTATCCCACGTCACACTCACCATCCTTTTGTACGTAGAGTTAACACAGAGTTTTAGCATCCTGCATTGTGGCCTCCTTTCAAGGAACAAAGGCTGGAGTTTATGGAGCCAGGGCCTGGCCCTTGAGAAGAAAATGTGTCCACGGCTGAGGGTGAGTCCAGGTGCACCCTGATGTGTGGTGTTCTGGGAACCACAAGTGTGGTGTGAACAAATTTCAGATTTAAATGGACTGGGCTGAGAGAAGAAGCGGACGACAAGGAAGCTGCGATGTGGAGGACCCTAGGGAAGAAGGACAGGCAGAGTCATCCTATTATAGGGCACCTGGGGCTTGATCCAGAGGAGAGGTGGGGACTGTTCCCGGTACTGCATCGGACGCCCCTCCCCCACTGTCACTATCACTGCCCAACTCTCACCACCTGTGGCTGGCATCAGCCCTGGGAGTTGTGAAACTTGCATCGGGGTGAAAGGTCTGCAGAATGACTCTTGCTTCAGGGCCAGTAACATACAAAAGAAAGAAAAGGAGAAAGAGAGAGAGGAAGGGGAGAGAAGGGAAAAAAGGAAGAAAGAAAAGCAGAAAGGGAAGGAAGCGAAGGAAAAGGAGGAAGGGAATGAAGAGAAAGAAAAATAGAAAAGAAAAGGGAGGGAGGGAGGAAGGGGCCCAGTTAGCAGAGAAACATTTCACAGGCACTTGGGCCATGTGTGGTCATTCCTGCAGATTCCTACCACCATTGGGAATGGGGGCTTTCCTTGGTGTGAGGAAAGTGTTCCGCAGCCTGGCTGGCTGCCCGCGGGCACCCACTCTGCATGTCTGAAAATACAGTGACCCTTGTCCTCTGAGGCGGTAATGTGTGTGGTGCCTTGTAGATTGCTGTATTTTCCTAAAATGCTGAAACTTTTCCTTGGAGAAAATTCCCATGTCTGTCATGTGTCATCAGAGTTAGATGCTTGTTAAGGAAAGTTAGTCCATTTCTAATAAAGAAGCGTTTGCTTGGGTCAAACTATACATTCTAGCAACCATCCTCCTTTTCCTTTCTCTGTTCCTTCGAACATGCATGTCATGCTTGGGAAATTTCCTCTTCATATTTCTGCTAAAAAAAATCCAAACACCTTAATTTCATGGTGGAGAAAGTGTTTTTCAGAAACACTCTTTTCCCCTTCCTACCTCTAAGAGTAAAAGCAAGGGTTAATTTACACCCTCCTCTCAGATTAATATTCACCTCTTTGCATTTTTGGCAGGAGGTGCAAATGTCAATCTCCCTCTGACTATTACATAGTTTCCAATCAATCAGGAACAAGGTAGCAAAAAAACTTTTGCAGGAACCCAGGTTTTCCTCTAAGAAATGATGAACATCAGTACAAAAATGCCGCAGCTCTTGGAGTTGTACGGTGGCCTTCTGAAGAACCTTCTTGTCTCGTCCTGGCCTGAGGCGTGTCGGGTAATTTCCACCACTGGCTAAGTTCATAGCCATCTTTTCCAATCCAGCTCAGAAACTGTGTCTTATGCCACCCGTTGCAGATTCCCCCAGCAGTTCCTTTTGCCCTCGTCTGTGGCCTCACGGCTCCTTCTTATATCTCTGAAAGCATTTATCCTATGGAATTGGCTGTCAGCTTCTCTGTCTCTATGAGGACAAGGGTTCACATTTATCGACGTCATCCTCATTCCTCCTATAAAGAGTTAATCTGGCACAGTCATACATTAATATAGCAAACATGTTTTATGCTTATATACTGCTGGTGGGAGTGTAAATTAGTTCCACCTCTATGGAAAACAATGTGGGGATTTCTCAAAGAACCAAAAATAGAATTAAAGTTCAACCAGAAATCCCACTACTGGCTATCTACGCAAGAGAAAATAAAACATTATATTTAAAAAGGCACCTGCATTTGTATGTTTATTGCAGCTCTGTGTATAATAGCATAGTCATCAAACCAACTTAAGTGTCCACCAATGATGGCCTACAAGAAAATGTGACGTATACACCACGGAATACTCTGCATCCATAGAAGAGGATGAAATCATGGCCTTTGCAGCGACATGGTTGGAGCTGAGGCCATTATCCTAACTGCACTAACTCAGAAGCACATCAAATATTGCATGTTCTCGCCTTTAAGAGGCAGTTAAACAGTGGATGCATGTGGTCATAAGCATGGAGATGTAGACACTGGGAGCTCCAAAGGTAGGGGAGGGTGGGAAGGAGTGAGTGTTGAAAAATTACCTGCCGGGTACAGTGTTCAATATTTGAGTGACGGGTACACTGGAAGCCCAATCCTCATCATTTCATGAGCAATTCCCCTGTAACAAAGGTACCCCCTGAATCGAAAATAAAAAATTAGAAAGAAATTATCTGACCTACTCTGTTTGACTGTAGGTGCTAAGACTCTAATTCCAGAGAGGGTCCTTCCTGCCGCATACCCAGGAGGAAGGAATGCTGCTCAGAGAGGCCAAGAAAAATCCAGACAGACAGGCCCTGCTGAGCCCCTACTCAGCCTACCAGTATTAGACCACAGCCTTTTTGTCCAAACTGACCTCCACACAGCTGTCCACCCTGTGTTGAACCTAAGCATAAACATTTGCAGCTTCTCCTGTGTCTTTGGTTTTGGATTCTGAAGGTTCCTATGTCACATCAAACTATGATCAAATACATCTGTATGCCTTTTCCCCTAAAAGAAGAAAAATAAAATCATATTTTAGTTCTGACTTTATTGCCAGATTACACAATTGAATTCTAGAAGTTTAAAACTCCTGTCTTCAGCTAGTAAGTGGTGAAGTTAGATGTGTTAGATGTGTGTGTTTAGCAGTAATGCATTTATTCTGAACCAGATATTTTTCATTTTCATACAGATGTCTTTTAATTGGCCTATTAGAAATTTCTAGAATTATTATTTCATATTGCCTTCAAAATCTTCACTAAACATTGGCTAATCAGAGAACTAATGCATAGATATTTACTGACATCAAGCCAAGGTCCAGCCAAGAAGTTTGCAGTTACAGTGCCCCCATTTCTGGTGGGTACCTGCGTGCCCATTGCTCATGATCCAGGTATAGCCCTCAGCCTTATTCCGTGATGGTTGAGGGTTGGGGGCCGTACCTGGCTTATAAGTCCATGTAGGGAGTGAACATTCTGCTGCTGCCTAAAGTGTAGAAACTTATAGCAGCCAACAGCCCTCCTTTGGTTCTGCCATCTACCCAGGCCAGAGGATATAGACCCGAGTGGAGATTGGTCCTGGGAGATTTGTACAAACACCAGTAGGGTCTCCTGACCCAGAGCTTCTGGGGATGCAGAGATACCCAGACCAGCTGCAGCATCTGGAGACAGAATCCAAAACATCCTGCTCACACTGACCCACTAAAACTAGCCACAAATAGCCCACTCTTAGATAGGGGTTCCAAATCAGAACATTTTAATGGAAAGTTTAAGTGATGGTGTGACCCATTGTGCTTGAAGTCTCAAGGCTAGGTTCATTTCCTACACATTCTACTTTCTGTAGAGTCTTTTAAAATGGCCCACCCTGTCCCAGTGAATTTTTTTTTATTATTCCTGGGCCCAAGCACAGTGGAGAGGGTAGGGTTGGTGGCACCCATGCAGCCCATCTCCACCCAATCTTATTCTCGGTTCCTTTGACAGTCGGGGCTTCTACAGTTCCTCAGGAATGATGGAGAATGGTTCTACCTCGATCTACACCTTCTCCTTTACTGGACACTCTCAATGTTGAGAATCATACTCAATTTGCAGGGTCCTCTTGGGTTCACAGCAAATGCCAGAGTATGCTCTTTCTCCAACTTTCACCAAGTCTGAACATCCAACCCTTTGGCTATGCATTCAGTCATAAACTCACCCTTACCTGAAATAGCCTGACATTGAGTCTTCCCCGCCTGCACTTCCCGGCCAGCCTCCTGGTGACTCAACGCGGCATATCTGTCACTGGCCATCCATCTCAGCCACTGCTGTCCTCCTTGAATTCCTCTGTGCCGTTCTCAGACCTGCCTTCATTATTCTGGTAACTAACCTGACCTCTGGTTAGGGCTGCTTGTCTTTCTTGTGCTTATGAAAAGGCATGTGAAGCGCACCCAGCAGGGCCTGCGGAGCTACAAGTGGCCTTTCTTTCCAGATGGTTCACATGTCTTCTCAGCACCTAGCATTTCATTATGTCGACTCCACCTAGTTTCAGATGGGTTTAAGGCATTGTCTTGGAATGTGAATTGCAACAATAATGGGTGAGAACAAGCCTTCATAGCTTTTGCAGAGCAGAGTGACTGGTCTATGACAAGCATTTTTGTAATTGTATATTTTCATCTTTCAGTTCAATAATCATTTTTCCTTTTTTTTTTTTTTTTTTTTTTTTAAGTCTCATGAGTTTCCAAATTGCAGTATCTGCAACCATTTTTCTGTGCAAAGGGCTCTGTGAAGCACTTAAGCATGGTCTTCTTTAAGCCTCGACATGACCCTTTGATACGGGTAGTGGGTTCTGTTACATCCAATATAAAGATGAGAAGCTGAGAATCAGAGAGATTAGTGTTCTTTCCTGAGGTCACAGAGAGCAAGCAGAGGGGAACAGGACTCTTCCTCCTGCATCTTTTGGCCTATTACCTCCCGTGCTGTCCAGGTGAGAGTCAGCACTCCACAGCTGAGCGACATTTGAATGGAGGTGGCACGAGCATCCTGCAGAGGTCAGAAAAGCTGAAAACCATCTCATTCAGAAGTGTCAGGACTTGATGGAGTCAGTGAGATGGTACAAATGCTCAGTCACTTCTAGGAGGAACAATGGGCTGGAATGCTGATGAAGTCTGAGCGATAGTCTTCAGGGGAAGCTGCCTACGTCTTTGTATGGGACCCCCAGCTTTGAGACAGCCTCAGAGAAGAAGCTTATAAAAGCTGCAAACTAAGCACAGGCTTAGAAAGACGTGTGGGTACTGGTAGTTGAGTGTGGATGAATTCTGCACTTTGCTTATCTAGAAGTTTGCTTTGAATGAGCAAATGGAAACGTGGGAATTTTAAGGCTGGTTTTGTAGGCTGTGTTAATATTTCTTGTAAGTCAAATTCTGTGCCATGATTATTGGGTTTAAGTGAAATTCTAAATTTCTTTTTGTTTTGTTTTTTATTTTGAGGTGGAGTTTCACTCTTGTTGCTCAGGCTGGAGTGCAATGGCACTATCTTGGCTCACTGCAACCTCTGCCTCCCAGGTTCAAGCAATTCTCCTGTCTCGGTCCCTTGAGTGGCTGGGATTACAGGTGCCCACCACCAAGCCTGGCTAATTTTCTGTAAGTTTAGTAGAGACAGGGTTTCATCATGTTGGCCAGGCTGGTCTCAAACTCCTGACCTCAGGTGATCCACCCACCTCGGCCTCCGAAAGTGCTGGGATTACAGGCCCGAGCCACCACACCTGGCCAAAATTCTAAATTTGTAATGCCTACTGCTTTTCAATGACCTGGATTAAATGGGACTCTTAAAAGAAATGGCTTTTTGTTAAATGTTGCCATTGGAGAACCTGGGTTTCTGCAGTTTCCTTTTATCCTGTGAGAAATATGCTAGTGATTCTTCACTTTTGAACAAGCATGATTGAATAGCCTGAGTTTTAGTTACTGTAACAGCACTATGTAACAATTATATTATTTGGAAATAATATGCCATATACAGTAACAATAATGTAATATCAAAGGACAGTAAGGCTCCAAATATCTTGGTTTTAGTTAAAGGGGAAGCAGATTTTGTTTTATTCTTTTGGTGGATGATTTAAATTGACATCAGTGGATCAGTGGTTAATTGATCATTGAGGACTTTTGGGTCCATCTACTAATTATATACATGAAGTCAGTTATTTTTAAAACTTCTTAATTTTTAAATCATGGCCTCTCATTTACACTTCCTGACTTTTTATGTGTGGGGAGGGAAAGAACAGGCAAGCCAATGTGATATTACTGTCACAATATTACTGCCATTGAATAACAGAAATTTTGGGGTCTCAAAGATATGTCATCCAAAAGTTAAACTCGGTTTTTCATTTGATAAAATACGTATTTGTATCCTAGGTTACTTTGCCAATACAAGTAGCAAATGTGGTGGATGACCCGCCAAGTACATTTCACATTGCCCAGAAAAGTCGCATTTCTGTGTTTTACAGAATTTCTACAAGGTACAACGCTGTGGCTTATTCAGAAATGCTGACGGGAAGATAAGAGAGAGGTGGAATGAACGAGAACAGAACTAGGTGGTTTTGTGGACGATAGCTTTCTATCCCCAGTGAAGATGGTCCAGCTTCCCCAGCCCTTTGTTTCATATGCATTCATGCTTTTTCTATTCTCAGAGCCTCGGCTGCCCTCTGCCAACTGTGGGTAGCCCTGGAGGCCTGCCTTGGGAACACGCTGAGGCTTCCCAGTTCCTGTGCTTGTGATACCACAGTGCTCTGCCCCCCACAGCCCTGAATGGCGTCTTTGTAACAGCATGCAAGATATTTAAGATGCTAAGGGGGACACATTTCCAAAGAATGCTTTTAAAAGGAGGAAAAGTAAATGACCAATAAAGAAGGAATCCTCACAAGTTCCTATTGTATCTTATAAAAGGGAGCACTGATGTATTTAGGTCTAACTCCTCCAGGTCTTCAGGAAGTTGCCAAGCTCTCGCTCCCACCTCTTCCCTTCAATAGGAGCCAGGGCTGAAATCTAAGTCCAAATTAATGAATCCGCTTCTAAGTTAGGGAAGGAGCAAGTAAACCGCAGCTGTGAGTCTCGGGTCACTGGAGATTTCTATTTCACATGCAGCCAGGATAGAATCTCTGAATTTATTTGATTTGGGAACAGGATAAGAAATTGATAATATCTGATTTGTAGATTAGCCCTGGAGGAGGAAATACTAATTTCAAATATCATTCATCTTCCTTTTTATCTAGTCTCTCTAAGCCGTAATGAAATTAACCGAGGACTGAGTCCAGGTTGTGGAAACCTCAAAGGAGTTTGCACATTGAACTGGCAAATTAATCTGTGAACAGCCCACAGTTCAGCATTTATTTAGTCAATATTCAGTGAATAATAAAGGTGGAAAGCACATTTTTATTTGTCCATTTATTCATGGAAATATTTTCAATCAAGACTACACCTTGAGATTTATTTCTCATTTCAAAAATCATGAATTTTCAACCTAATTGCAATTTTTTTTCCTCTGATGAAAACCTGAACTATTCCAGTAAATGTATTTACAAGTTAAAGTTAGCAGACTGATTTGGAAGGAGAATTAGAGCAGGACTCAGGAGATAAGAAATACGTTCAGTTCAATGGAGAAGTTTGTCCTGGAATGATCCCAAAGAGTTATGTAATTAATGTAATATGAGATATTATACAATAAATAGAGATATAAGCTATTAATAAATAGCTTATATAAGAGATAAGCTATAATAAATAGAGATATAAGCTTATCTTTATTTATTGTATAATATCTGGAGATATAAGCTTATAGCTTATACCTCTATTGTATAATACCTGGAGATCATTAGGAAATTTCTGTGCTTTGGGTATATTATAAATGGGATAAAATTAATGCATATGATGCATCCCCACATTCCTGTGAGGCCACTGTGTATTATCAATTCATTAATTTATTCAATAAATGGTGACTGAATTTGGAGATCATTAGGAAATTTCTGCACCTTGAGTATATTACAAATGGGATAAAAATATTGTATATGATGCATCCTCACATTCCTGTGAGGCCAATGGGCATTATCAGTTCATTAATTTATTCAATAAGTGGTGAGAATATACAGTGTCATATTTATTGGATGGAACTTGGACCCAGTCAACTGGGCTTGAATTCTGGCTCTATCACTTATCATCTGTGTGAACTTGAGCAAATCATGTGAACTTTCTCAGTTTCTTATCGGTGTAGTAGGGAAAATAATAAAGATGGGTGATTGCCCAGGTTTAAATGACATAATTGACTAGAACAGTGCCTGGGATGTAGAAAGCACTACATAAGGAATTCTTCTTGTGAAAGTGATATATCATATTCTGCACTAGACATTTGAAGTAGTAAGACCAAGTCACCATTTTCAAGGAACTCATATTATGGCAAATAAGAAAATATGTAAGCAATTAAAAATAGTGCAGCATTAAAAATTCTGGCATACAACAAGTCCACAAAAAAAAAAAAACGAAAAAAAAAAAACACCCTACAAAGTCAGGGAGAACTTTCTTAGAGAAGGTATATGAAGATGGCAGAATTAAAGAGGAAGCCAGGCACGTGTGCACAGAAAGCAGCTATTGCTTTTTGATTCACACATGTTGAGAAAACAGGTAGTTATTCAGTGAATATTTGATCCATAAAAAATGACTGAATTAGTGAATAAACAAATTAATAAAAAAATGAGTGAATGGAATTGCAGCCAGACATATGCTCAAGTAAAGAGGCAGACAAACTCACTGCTGGATTCTGGGAGAAGCCCTAAGGTTATGGTTAAGGAAACATGAACCTTCAATCTATCCTAGATCCGATGTTTAGAGCTAGAAGACACATTGGAGATCATCAGGCATAGCCAAAATTAAAAACTCCCAAAAGTCTAAGATCAAAGAGTTTATGATTAGAACTAGAATCTTGGACCTTGGGAGGCGGAGGTGGGAAGATCACGAGGTCACGGGATCAAGACCATCCTGGCCAACATGGTGAAACCCTGTCTCTACTAAAAATACAAAATTAGCTGGACATGGTGATGCACACCTGTAGTCCCAGCTACTCAGGAGGCTGAGGCAGGAGAATCCCTTGAACCCTGAGGCAGAGGTTGCAGTGAGCCAAGATCATGCCACTGCACTCCAGCCTGGGTGACAAGAGCAAGACTCTATCTCAAAAAAAAAAAAAAAAAGAAAAAAAGAATCTTGGTCTGCTCAATCTGTCAACTCTCATATCATGTGGTCTCTACAGCAAATGATTCTAATTGGAGAAAGAAGTTTCCATGGATCAGGGGGGTTAAAAAATAACAGAAAGAAACAAGAAAGAGCTCCAGCAGATGAAGGACAAGACGTTCTGAAAGACAGAAGAGAAACGACACCTACAAAGAGACTCCCAGACAGAGGAAGTCTCTAGGAAACAGTGTTCTGAAATGACATGCATCATGAATCACTCATAATGCCCTGCTTCAGTGAGTAATGAGCAGAGTGCTTCTCCCATGTTCTGTTTGGGAAACATATCTTGGAATAACTTACATTCAAGGAAGGATAATGGGGTTAAACCTTCAGGTTTTAATTCTAAGGAGGGACCCTGGTTCCCTAGTCTGATGGCAAGCTTGTTGTATATCCTGTGGCATGTTTCAAGAAGTGCTTTGAGTTCTTCTGCTTTATGAGATGTCTTCAAAGTAGAGCAGGGACCCCAGGGCACAGGCTCACGCACACAGCGGAGCCCGAGCTCATCAGAGCTGCCCTCCAGGCTGCTGGAGTTTGTTGGATGCTGCAGTAATTTCTGCTGCTAAAAGAGAGTAAAGGCTGCCCTCTGGAGCAGCTGTTACACTACCCCTCTGGGAGAATGGGCTCTGGACTTCTCAGTTTCCCAGACTAGTGTAATCCTCCAAAGAAAGTGACGTCAGACAGGGTTGCCAAACCTGTATTTTGCCAACAAGGACATTATAAATGAAACCAAATAGATAACAACTGTTACCTCGTATATATCATTAGAATTTCAGAAGACATTTAACATTTCACATGAAAAAAGAGGAAAGAAAGTTAAACTTCAAAAACTAAGACAATACTTGTGACTATACCTAGCTTTATAGAAAACTCTCTACGTTGTCATTATTTTTCTCGTCTCACCATGAACCAAGAAAGATTTTGGCAAGGATCAGTAATGGTTCCCCCAACAATTTTTGCGTCTGATCTCTGGACCGAAAATTTAGATGCAAGAAGGATCTTGTATTTTCTCAGCCTGACTGTCAATAGTACCAATTCACAGCCAGCAACAACTGTTCACAATGGAAGTGCGCCATCATTCCTTCAGACAAATGAGGCTCTCTCCCTTCTTTTCCTGCTTCCCTAAAAACACTTCTGTGTGTTCACAGCGTTGCTGACTCTTGGAAGCACGTCATCCTGCTCTCCTACTGAGGTGTTCTGTTGGCCTCCAGCTGAGGCGGGACAAGTCAGGAAGGTGGTCTTGGACTGTAACGGCTCCCAGGACCCCCATTAGTAAGTGCTAAGCCAGCGCTGAATCTTAGTTGTTCCCCACACTCTTCCCACGTTAGTTCCCAAATGTGCAGTTGGCACCAGTATCCCAACAGCCAGTGCAACTGGCTTTCATCAGCAGGCACACAGCTGTGGGGTTCCTGTTGCCATCTGCATGTGGTTTTGGAGCGTGATGTGAGCCTGCACAGAGACATATCATGCTTTCTGCTGTTTCCTTGTGGAGGCAAAGGCAGAAGTATGAAATGAAACTCCCTCTATTGTCTTATTCACCTGTAATTATTTTTTTCTTAAATCTTTGTGACTTACTTAAGTTGTATCCTTAACTTTTTACCAAGTTTCTTGATTGGAGGGATATTGACTTTGGGAGAAAAGTGCCTTTTGACAATCTACAGAGCTGCAGCCTTCAGAGACCAAGATCCCAAGACGCCCGCCTCGTGTGGAGAATTGTTCAGCTCTACATGTGTGGCCTTTGTTTGCTTTCAGCTTGCAGAACGCTCGTGTTTGCATAGGTGCGGTAGAAGGTGACAGTGATTAGAGAGAAATGCATTTTTGAGAGGCAATTACATATGAACAGGGCTTTGATCAGTGACACTATTTCTGTGCCTTTTAGCTCGAATGATACAATTAGGTGCTTTTTTGTTTGGTTTCGAAGAACCTATTCAAGAACATACTGGAAACGTGTGAGCAAGTGGATTTGTTGAAATGAACTTATTCTTCAGCTTTTGATTCTTTGAAGCAGGCATAGGGTGAAGGCGACAAACCACTCAGTATATCAACAAATGTCTATCCTTGACTTGCACTGTGTTGGGACCTACTCGGGAGTTGGGTAGGTCCTTGTGTGGTTACTCCTGACTTGGGAAGGGCCAGAACAGGAATGACCCTCTGTCATAACTACAAACCCACTGTAGCCATGTCCACGGCTTCTCCCAGACAGCTCTGCTGTATGGCCAAGAAGGCAAAGGCAATGGGCCCTTCTTAGAATGAGAGAAAACTACACTTCCAGGCTGTGCCTGGCATCATAAAATCAAAATAGTGTCTCTGCTTTATGTGACATGTCTCAGGGCATTCACTTAGTCCTCTTTTTTTACTCAATATGTATTTATCAAGCACTTACTATGTACTGGGTGTTGGGGACACAAAGATCAAAGGCAGCCCCTGTCATTAAGTCAAGTCAGAAGATGAGAACCAATGGCATAATCTTGTCATACTCAACAGAGATAGCATGTAGGGTAACAAGAAGGCAGAAAGGGGGAACCTGGTGAGGTTTGAATGATGAATATACATACATCAGAGGGGCAGAATGTGTGTGTGTGTGCATGTATGTGTGTGAGTGTGCCTGTATGTGCGTGCATGTACACATGTGCATGTATGTGTGGCAGGCATGTGTGTACACGTGTGAGTGTATATGCACACATATCTGCATGTGTGTACACACATGTAAGCATGCATGTGTGTGTGCATGTGTGTATATATACACATGTATGAGTGCATTTGCACATGTGTGTTATTGCACACATCTATTCTTAGTTTGCCTTTCTTCCTTTTTAACCACATTGATACCAATCGTGGTTTGCTTTGTGAGGAGTTTTGCTGTCAGGTTGCATCACCTTTCTGCCCTGACAATGATCTGAGCACCTCCCGAAGACACGGTTTTCCTGCCAGTCTCTCAAGTGATGGTTACCTCCCACGTGATGCGTTGTGCACTCCCCAGGAACTGGAGGTGGCGTGGCATCATCCTTGCTCTTTCTGGACCCCTATGTATCTTTCATTCATAAAATAAACAAGCAAAGCAAAAGGTAAGTCTCCCGGCATCTTGGAAGCACACACCCCCAGATTGTTCCCAGTCTGGCCTCTCTGTGCTGAAGTTATCTGTTGGCCTTGAGGCAATGCCAGAGTTCCACAGCCACATCCCTGTTTTTCTCTGCACGAATACTCTGACCCCCATTCCTGGTGACTTTGCCATCCAGGTTTAGGGTTAGTGAGCCCCCTGTCCCTGCTCCTCAATTCCTTTACCTGCTATAGAAGCTCTCCTCCTCCCATTTCGGCTGTGCACTTTCACAACCATTTCCTCGCACTTTGTATGACCGATAACCATAATTCCTACAACATATTTAATTAAAGCATCCCATTCCCTGACCCAGCCTTTTATATTTCCAGCTCCTTTTGCTGGTACTTCGACACCAGTGAGACTTCATCTAAACCCAGGCCTCCAATTCATTGTTTTCTCCCTAGCTTTCAGTGTCCCTCCCTGCATCTCCCATTCCGCTTCTCACCCAGCTTCCATTTCATGGACCATTACTATTGTGACTCCCTTGAATACCTCCTCCGTGCCCTCACCCCTCTATTTCTCCATTGCACTCTCTAAATAAACCCACAGTTTTAATTAAATCCACCTCTATTAGCTGTGTGCCCATACCAGGCCAGTTGAACGTGGCCTGGGAAAAATTATCTAATTGTGCTGTTGGTGGTGGGAGGAATGTCTCACTTTAAATTTCTTATCACGAATGCTAAGTGAATCCTCAGCACTGCCTGGCAATACTAGGACACCTCTCAGCTCAATTCACCTTATCTCCCAAATGCCCGTTCCATACCTCTCCCTCTCCTTAAGTGTCCAACAGCCCGTCATTCTCAGTCTCAGTGGAGGACTTTACATCTTTTTTCTGCAAAAATAGAACTAATACAGAGGAAAATGCCTCATGTTTTCGTCATAAACCTGCTCATCTATGATAATGTGCTGAGAGCTGGTTTTATAATCCACACTTAAAATCCGAGCAGTCACTCAGGCCCAAATCTTGGAAGCCATCCTTGATCCTCCTCTTCCCCTCATAGTCCCTGTTCCCCCAGCAGACAGATCAGAAAATGCTCATCCTCCCCAAATCCACTGTGAAACCCACTAATGCTCACGTTCCACACCACACCCAATGCCAGCATCTTCATGTCTCATCTGAGCCATTGCTATAAAGTCTTGAATTAGTTGGCATTCAATTTGCTTACCGTAAACTCCAGTACGCCAGTGGCTTAAACAAGATACAAGTTGATCCTTCACACAGAATTCCAGCGGTGGTACATTCTGGACTGCTGTGGAGAGTCTTATGGTTATCAGAGATCCAGGCTTCTGCCACCTTCCTGCTCTGCCATCCTAGAGTCAGCTCACTGTCCCTCATCCCTGTATCTCTCTGGTCATCACTGGACTCTTCTGATTAAGCCAGCAGGCACAAGGAAGGCAGGTAGGACTCACACCACATGCCTGTCTCCCTTGCCAGCGAGACTCTCAGAAATCCAGAGCAACTTCTAATCATATCCCATCTGCAACTCCTATCCAAAGAAGGGCAAGTAAATGGTTTCTGAGGTAGCTACATCACCGTCCAGGAAAAACATTCTGAACATTGTTGCTGAGTAAGAGAGACGTGGTGGTGGTGGCGGTGGCGGTGGCTGCTGGGCAGGTTAGCTGCAGTGCTTGCTGAGCCCACGCCTCCCTCACTGCTTCTGGGATCCCCTCCCCAGTCCACTCTCCATGCAGCCGCCAGCGCAACTTTAAACTGCAAATCAGAACACATCACTCTCATATGTAAATTATTAAGTTGCTTCCCATCACACTTAAAATCAAAGGTTCTTACCGTATCCTTCAGGGTTCTTCATGATCAGGTCCCAGATAAGCTCTGCTCGTCCCCTCGGGGCTCCTTCGTGCTGCTCCTCCCCAGACACATTGTACCCTAAACATACCAAGCTCATGCCCACATCTGGTATCGTTGCACATGCTCATTTTTCCACCAAGAACACTGGCCGCCGGATGTTCACATTTCCTTCTCTCCCTCTTTAGTCATATGCCTGCCAATCTCTTACCTGGTCTGATCTCCCTTACCACACCCACCCTGCAATTTCCATCCTCCCCTCCATGCTTCCCATAGTCCAGCCTGATGGAGGTCCTCCCTCTTGCCTAAATTCTGGCAGTGTTTTTATTTGCTTAAAAATTATTGATGCCATCTGCACTATGTTCTAGCTCCATGAGGGCAGGGAGTCTGCCTCATTCACGAATTCCTTGAATGGTGCCAGAGTCTACTGGGTACTGGGGTCTAAAAATTTGTTGAATGAGAGAGTTAATGAATTCTAATTTTGAGGCATTAGTTTTGCATTATTTGAAAAATCTAAAAAACGTTGTTAACATCTCTATAATTTAGAAAAGGCTTCCAAGATACTGCTAAAACTTTGCAAATTTCAGCTTAATTAATACATTTTCTTGCAAGCATGAGGGTTAAGATACGAACAGGAGGTTGTCCATGAGCGTACTTGAGTATATTGGCTTTCTAGAGGTCATCAGAAATAATAAAACTAGTATTTTGAAGTATACTGTTGAATGCATATCAGTTGAACACATATTGTATGTGTTAATTATTAACTGTACATTCCATTTTATTTAGATCGTCATGTGGCTAGTTTGCCTAGATGATGATATTTAACTATTTTACATTTGCATAAAATGCTTTCTGAAATTTAGAAACCATTGTCATAAAATTCTGCTATTTATGCAGTTTTAAAAAAATAACTCCATTGAATATGTAGCCATGGAGATTAAGCAAAATGTAACACAGGCAAAATGAAAAGAACAAACCTCTATTCATCAACAAGAGGCATGCTCTGAAGTTCCTTAGATTGCTGAAATCTAACACATTGGATAGCTTACAAAAATCTAGCATTCAGTGGGAGTCTCTAGCAAGTTTATGTAAAGCCATTGACCCAGACCCAAGGGTAGACCCCTTTAACACAATCAATACAGGTGCAATCAGATAAGAACATTCTACTGCTTTATTAAAGTACATCTAATTCAAAACTCAATAACCCTCACACATCCTTAATCAGAGACGACACCCTGGGAGGTATTTCCATGAGTGATCTTAAAACTCTGGCTTTTGGTTTGTGAGCAAGACTTTCTGCAAATAGGAATCTCAGAATCCCGTTTCTTCTTTCCTCCACGGAAGCCTGCCTCCCTCCTCTGCATGCTTCCATGTTTTCGACGTAGTAGACATGCTGAAGCCGTCCTCCCCTTTCTTTCCCTTTACAATGGAAAGGAATTCTCTGGTGTTGGATTGGAAAAGCGGAGCCCTCCTCCTTGGAAGGTGGAGACAACCTGGGATGGCGCGGGGTCCCTGGGCTCAGCGCTGCACGCAGGCAGCTCTCCCTCCCTCCAGGCTTCTGAACAGCAGCACCTGCGAGAATCCCAGAGAAGGACGGAGCCAGGAGGCGGGGATCTTGTTTTCAGAAGGGATATGAACCAAAATGCATTCATAACAAGAGAATGGCTGCGCGCAGACCTGGCACGTGCGATCTTCTTGGCGGTGGCTGCAGCATTTCCCGGGCTGCTTGGCGCGTTCTGCTGTCATGCACGAGAAGTTGTCTTTGGAACCATTGAGGGGAACCTAGATTTATCTTCATATAATTAGCCTGAAGTGTATTGCGAATATCAGGGCTCATGTTCAAGGGTACCCATGCGTCTCAGCTGGGCTTGGCACTTGCTAACCCCAAGCTGGGGTGGGGAGCAGGGGCACCTGTGGCACCATGGGCACCTGCGTCCAGCCTCGGCTGCGCTGCAACTTCGCCTTTGCAAACAAAGTCCAGCACGTTCATTCTTTTCTCTTTTTTTTTTTTTTTTTTGTTGAGATGGAGTCTCGCTCTGCAGCCCAGGCTGGAGTGCAGTGGCGTGATCTCGGCTCACTGCAACCTCCACCTCCGTGGTCCCAGTTCAAGCAATTCTCCTTCCTCAGCCTTACAAGTAGCTGGGATTACAGGCACGAGCCACCGTGTCCAGCCAATTTTTGTATGTTTTAATAGAGACGAGGTTTCACCATGTTGGCCAGTCTGGTCTTGAACTCCTGACCTCATGATCTGCCCGCCTCAGGCTCCCAAGGTGCTGCGATTACAGACGTGAGCCACCGCGCCTGGCCCGCATTCATTCCTAACACTGCTTCCACCCAGAGACATCTTTGACCTTTTCCAGGGGAGAGGGCAGCAACGCCAACACCTTTGCCCAAAGCACAAGTCCCCTTTTAGGCGGGAGACTGATCTGCCTGTTCTACCTTGGACACTGTGCTCTGTCAGCGCAGGAGGATAAGCCCACGAAAATGGAGCGTTTCATCAGGGTGACTTGCCGTGATAAAGAGACCTTTTTTTTTTTTTTTTTTAAATTGCACATGTTATTTTCATCTGCATTCAGTTAGCAATAGGGTTGAGAAGCAAGTGGAGAATTAATATCCACTGGAAGTGACACACACAGCTGGCTCATTTCTACCGCATTTACCAGGACCCTCTTGTGCTGGGAACAGGGATGGGTGTTGGCATGGACTCACGGAAGCCCCCTGCTCTCAGAGGCATCAAGGTCAGCAGGGGTGAGGCAGGCAGAAAAGAAGTTAGCAGACAAACAGGAGTGCACTTTCCTGAGAAAGGACAAAAGGAAGAGCATCAGACCACAGAGGCTAATGCTGATGAATACACCCCACGCAGAGCGTTTATCCAGGTAGATTCCAATGTGAATGGCCATGGGAATGACACCTGCCACAGTTGTGCAGTGAACAACCGGGGCAGCAGTATGTTGTGGTCTAGAAAGGAGTAGAGTTTTCTCTAGAGAAGCTCTGGAATAGCCTCACAACCAAAGGAGGGAAGATGGTAGAACAAATAGAAATTGACCAGGATACGAGGAGAGAAAGAGGTACTGCAGACAGAGCCAAGGGCAACAGGGAAGCTCAGAGCCTTGGGGAGGGCTCTGTGTCATGTGACAGCTTTGTGCTGTGTGGGCCAGTCCTGTCAACGGGGCAGTGTTAACGCTGGCATCTAGGAGGGGATCACCATGTGGCAATGTTAGGCTGTTATCTAGGAGAGGAAAGTTGTAACTAGCCCCAGAGTGCTGGAAGGAGATGCACTGATCCACAAAATGAAGAATTTATTTTACCATAATCCCAGAATTCCTCATAAGGAGCTCACGGTGTTAGGAAGAGTCATGGTATTAAGGGGACTTGGGACTCCTGGGACAGCTCAAGGACCAGGAGGAACCCACAAAGAATTTGCTTTGCTGCTTGGCAAGGAGGGGGAGAACACACACAGTACATGCACACACACACACACACACACACACACACGCACAAGCACAAACCACATGCACACAAATACACACACGCATGCACACACACACACACACACATACACACACGGTGAGGGAAGGAGACATTAGCTTGGGTAGGGGTTGAGAAATAGCGTTTATGCTGATTTCTGTGGGGTTGTGGTTCCTGGGTAGGGGTTGGGAAACAGCATTTATGCTGATTTCTGCGGGGGCGTGGTTTCTGGTTCCTGCCTCTGCTAGGAGGGGAGGAGATGAGTAGCTCATTTTCATAGAATGTAAAAAACTGGTGATTCCTACAGTACATGGGTGTGTGGGAGGAACTAGGGGAGCAGAGAAGGACATCAGAGTAGGTCACATTGGACTCCTCTTCAGGGCTATGGCAGGAAATGTGGGATTTATAGATGCGAGTTTATAGATGAGAAGGTGGGATTTATAGATGAGAATTTGCACCTCATTTGCTTTCAGAAATGACAACAGTAGTAATTTTTAAAACGGCTAATACTTATGCAGGCACTATTCTTAGCACATTGTGTGCGTTGATTCCTTTATACTTGCAACAATCTCATATAGAGAGGTACTTGTATGACTCTTGTTTTCAAGGTGAGGAAATGGAGGCAAGATTTCCGATGACTAGCCTGTGATTACACCGCCGAAAAGCTGTAGAGCAGTGTGGCTCTCGGACTGTGGTGTTCATCGTGACATTATACTGGAAGTTGAATATGTGGGAGTAGAAGAGATTTCTGTGAGAACGGAGGAGGAAAAGAAGGAGGTGGAGAATGGAATCTTGGGGAATACCTGCAGGTGTGATGCGTTGTGGGGCTCTGAAGGAAACAGGCCACAGGAGGGAAGAGCGTGCCTTTCTGGTCTTGAAGCTTCAGCCTTTCCTGTCTATTCTCCCACGCAGCCTGCGATCCGGGGTCAGCCATGACTGGACCATCCTGCCGCATCTGCTCCCCTCCAACTCCCCAGACTCCCTCTTTAGAGCACCTGCTGTTCAGAGCCTGCTTGGGAATCGTGTAAAGTCATATTCGTCCTGGAGAGCAGTGGACGACACAGGGCACCACGGCCAAGACCTGTCTCCCAATCCCGACTGCAGGTTTCTCGAAGCCGGAACACAAATGTGTCGTGCATTCTTTTGGTCATTCGTTTATGACTGTATATTCATTCGCAGGTGATATGCATATTTCTATGTGGCGGAAGGCTGCAAATGACTTGATTCCTTCTTAGGGCATTTGGAATCTAGTCTGAGAGTTTGGAGTATTTGGTTCCTAATGAACCATAGAAATATCGTTGAAATATTTCCCCACTCTGCTAATCATTAGGCTGAGGCTGACAAAACCAGTCCAAGTTAAGATCTTTAAATTGTCTCTGTAAATTAAGAGAACGCACCCAGAATTCACAGGAGAGAGATAGAGCACAGGACAGAAAGGGCCCAGAAGTGCCAAGGACGTTCTAATTTTAGAATAAAGAGCCTGGTGTCCAAGCACGAGGTGGGGCTGCAGACTTCTCGGGGTGAACCAGTGCTCCCCACGCCCCCCAGCCCCCCAGTTTCCACTGAGCAAAGCTTTGATACCAGGCAGCCTCTCTTCTGATTCTTTAGAGACTTTTTATGGTTTTAATTGTAACTGATTTCTTAGAACTAATGAAGTAGGTTTATGACAATTGTAGTAAAAGTTAATTCATAACTCCTGTCTAATGAGCAAGGCTCTCTCCTCCAGGGGGAATGATTCCTGAATCCCTTTCGTCTTTGCGGACACGGTGAGCCTGGGTAGGAACTAGAACTTGTTCAAAGAGCATATTGTCATGAAGCTGACAGGGCTTACCTGGAGAAATGGGAATGCACAGGTGCACAGATTTAGTTTGGTCCTGTGGGGAATTAAAATCTATTTTTAATCGGCGCTATAGCAGAGAAGAACCCTGTGTGTGCTTAATATGAACGGCAGCAGCTGACGGAAGCATGGCAGTTGTCATCCCAGTACCAGGTCTTAAAAAATATCAAATCCTCAGCTGAAAAATCTAGACAGAAGAGTAGTAGCTAATATTTATTGAGCACTTACATGCCTGGTACTGCGTGCCTTCATTTGCATTATTTTATTCCTTTTCACCTCAATGCTATGAAGGTGCTATTATTATCCCTAAGGCAACAAAGGATCTAAGAATTTAAGCAACTTCCCCAAGTTCTGAAGGCTGTGATAAAACTCCCATGTGAACACACAGGCGGATTCCCTGGTACACATTCTCTATAACGCCACTCCATCTGTCTTCCCTGTCTGGGGCTGCCAGACTTACCCAGAACCTCATGAAATCCCCTTGTCTACAAAACCGTGTACTCTTCAGGAAATGCAACTTTCAACTCTCTGCAGGTCAGAGCCTGGCTTGACTGTTGTCCTCTAATCCCAGTTCCCAGCAGGGAGCCTGTCCTATGAATCGGCATTCAATCAAAATTGGTCAAATGAATGAACGGACGGATGAGAGGATGAGAGGAGCGCATCCCACTAGATTTTCTACCGCGTTAGTCTGTGACCAGACACCATGTGGGGTAGATGTACAGGAATTTGGTCAATAGAGATTTAGGAGAAGCATCTCTACTTAAAACAGATGTTAACCTTTCAGCAAAGTATGTGTTGCTTGCATATTTGATGGAGCAAATATTGGTGAAGTAGCTAAGTCAGACTTCATTGTGGAGAAACACTCAATTCATAAAAGCCTTTTAATTGTGGGTGGGAAAGAAGGCAAATTAAGAAGAGTTCAATAGTGTGAACACTATAAGGCAAAAAGAAGTATTAAATCAAGGAATATATTAGTAATAAACAAGTTGAATAGAAACATATAATAGATGCTCAATAATGCTTTGTCTAATAAATGTCTGTTGAATTGGATTTAATGTGCCCAAATGAAATAGGCTTGTATTTTAGTTTTAGCTCTATGTTCTGGGGTTTTTATTACATGAAAAATACTGTGTATGATATTTATAAGTACAAGGAAAAGCAAAGTTGATCTGAATTATTTCATTATCTTGTCATTCCTGTCCATAAATTATTCTCTTTCATTTTGAAGTTCCTGCTTCTCACACTGCAGTTTCTAACTCATTGCTGTGGTGGTGATGTGTCATTTATGGAGGCAAGCAGCTTTCTTTCCTCATGGAAGGACACCCCATTTTTGGAGAGATCAAACACCTGATCTCAAGAGGGTGAACTTGGACAGCAAGTTCACCCTCGTTGTAGTCCTGCACAGCTGCAAAGCAAACACGGTGCTCCCTCCCAGAGAGCACGGGAAGGCAGATCACAATGTCCACCTTTAGACTTTCACGTACGCTTAATGGACCCCAGCTTCCTCCTGGTGTGAGCGTGGCTTAGAAACTTCCCCCCTACTTCTCTCCCCTCCGGGGAAACAGTACGGGAAGGTGTGGTGCCAGAAATGGAGCTACTGACTGCTGTAAAAAGCGGGAGTCCTGCCTGGCTCCCAGGAGGGTGGGGGAAATCCATGTTTATTAGGGTGGTGTGAATCCTGAACATAAAACTCATATCGTCGAATGTCATTCTGTTCTAGTGAATTATGATATGTTAAGAATATCAGACTGTGAGAATCTCCTGTGCCAAACTGCAGAGGGACCTCATCCTGAGGAACTGAATGAACTAACATTTGTTCAGTGTGTTGTAGGTATCAAGCGTTATGCTGGGCCCTTTCCATGTTTTACTGAATTCTCAAAGGTATTCGATTAATTAGAATAGTTTTGTCTATGTTTTGTATCAGGGAAGGAGAGGTAAAGATCTCTCTCCAAGGTCACAGTTACTAAATTAATTCTAAACCCTGTGTCCTTTCTCTGTAGCTTATTGTCAAACACATCAATAATTATTCCAGAAATAAGGACAGAGATTTGGGGTACGTGAAACAAGTAGTCTTTTTTTGAACAGAGCTTTCATTCCTCTTAAAACTCTTAAATTTTTTATTATGGGGACAGGCACAGTGGCTCATGCCCGTAATCCCAGCACTTTGGGAGGCTGAGGCAGGCGGATCACGAGGTCAGGAGTTCGAGACCAGTCTGGCCAACATGGTGAAACTCTGTCTCTACTGAAGAGTCAAAAAATTAGCTGGGTGTGGTGGTGGACGCCTGTAATCCCAGCTACTTGGGAGGCTGAGGCAGGAGAATTGCTAAAACCTGAGAGGTGGAGGTTGCAGTCAGCCGAGATTGTGCCATTGCACTCCAGCCTGGACAACAGGGTGAGACTCCATCTCAGAAAAGAAAAATGTTTTTGATTATATATTTAACTCAAATCATTTTTAGGTAGTTTCCTTTTGCACACCACTCAAACTCTCTTGCTTCTCTAATACTGCTTACTAAGGACTTTTCCCAACTTACCTACCCTGACTTTGCCTACCAAATCTTATCTCTTCTTCAAAATTTGATTTGAAATTTACCACCTTTATACAGCTTTCTCAGATTAATTCTATAGTTGAATTTATGTAGATAGCATAAGACAAAAATCAGATCTATTGAATATTAATTATTGTTGTCTAGGGTTTTATCAGAATTATTTTTTGTGTTGTGTTTAGTGGTTTATTTCACTGTAATATGAGCTCTGCAAGAGTAAGATTGTGCATGCTCATTCCTCTATCCTAAATGCCAAGTAGGGGCCTAGCAAGTAGACGATGCTTGGTACATAACAGTTTTTAGTTAAACCAGTCAGTTAAGTTTGGGGTTATATTATCATCTCTTCATACCATCTTTTGCATGAAGTTCAAAAGTCTTTCTCCCAGATTATATTCTTTCTCAACTTGTTGGTCTTACTACTTTTGAGATTATTTAGTCTCCACAATAGCTCTTTGCTGACTGTTTTACTGTCTGTACCATCAGGCTCCATACATCCAGACTATTTTTGTTGCAGGAATAGGAAAGACAGTAGTTAGTGAGGCTTAGAACATTCCTGGAAGAAAACATGAATACTTGTTAGGGATAAGAATGTTTTCCGAAATAATTGAATATTTAACTGGAAGGAAAAAGGTCTTCCTAGGTTTCTGTTCTTTACTGTTAGATAACTCTACGTGGTGTGTGTACATGCATGCAGACGTGTGTGTGTTTGCATGTGTCTCCGTAGCATGCACTTACATGGATGTGTGTGAGCTCATATGTACATTTAGCCTGTGTTGAACACCTTCTGATGTCTCCTCAGTCATCCACCTCTATATTAAAATTTGGCCTCTGTTTTCCTTTTAAAATACCCTTGTTTTTCTTTCAGTGCTCACAGAATAAAGCAAGATAGCATATCATTTCACATCCCTATAGACATTCCTGTTTAGTATAGTGAATGAATGAATGAATGAGAAGAAATGCTAATATTCTTGAAATACATGAGAATGTATGAGAATAAATGCCTATGTGATACCAAAGTAAAAGCATTCCAAATTGCTCCCTTGTTTCACATGCATAATTACTGGTTTCTTTTAATAAGCTGGTGATCATATCATATTCTACAGCCAAATAGGAGCTTCTAAAAGATTTTCACACTCATTGGTTATTAAAGTTTCCAATACTCGTAACATCCTGAGCCTGTGATTTTCAACAACAAGGCTTTAAATTCTTCTGACATTTAACGGAATTTTCTGTGGTGTTAGAGCAGTGTTCTACACAAAATGCATTATAGAACATTTGATTTTTCTCTGGGAAAAAAAAAGATAGCAATAATGAACTCTTGAGAAAGGAAATCCAGTTCAATTGGATTTTAAATATGCATGTTAAAAATAGATGGTGTATCCATGAGCTGTTGGATGATACTTAATCAACAGTAATTGTTGTTCAAGCAAAGCGTGCCCTTTCCATCCTGTGCTCAGCGCTCCCTTGAATTAGCAGGATGTGTCACACTTGGGAACTATGGGGGCCTCCGAATTGCTATACTTCAACCTCTTTTAAGCCATTTGGAGGTAAAGGTCATGCCATGTGCTACTGGAAAGATAATGTCCTATAGGTTGTCAATAAAATCTGTGATATGATTTATTACTCGTAGTCAAGTGTTAATTGGATGGCAGCTACCTTTGAATGGATAATCTTTCTCTTTTGTTAATGCTGATAGATCAAAATGGAGATATTAGTTGAAATGAAGGAAGCCTCTTAGTCCTCCATGGATGTCTGAAGTTCGCTAATTGTTTCACTTTTACTTATTTATTCTATTTAAGCAATTGGTCATCGAGCTGTCACAAAGGGAAAGACAATTCCAGGCTGAATGGGAAGCAGTCTGCCCTCCTGTCAGTCAGCTTCAGGTTGGAAGTGCTTGTGGGAGGAGTGTGTCTCTGCTCCTGCATCCAGACTTTCCCATCTGCAGTCTTCTCCCATTTATTGTCTCCCAGTGCCCATCCACAGACGCCTGCTCTTTCTTTCATCACTTCAAAAAGGCTTGTTCTTAACTAATAGTCTCAATGCATGAAGTTATGGTGTGTATGGATTATTATTTTCCCATTTGTCAGGACTTCCAGAATATCTGTGCCAGATCACATACACCAGAGGTGAGTTTGAGTCCAGACTCCCCCAAAGGTGAACTTAGCTTATTCGTCTGTATGAGGGGATAAATAATATGTTCTCATTGGATTTTTATGGAGATGAAGTGAGGTTATTCATAATTTGAAAGTTTATAAATCACAAAGTGCTAATTACAGAAAAAAGATGATTGCTAGAGGAATATAGACCTCATGGTATAGATTGAGGTATCAGTCATCAGCCTGAGGGATGGATGGAGTATTCCACCTAGTAGGGAGAAATTCTTGGTGATATCAAAACGAAATCTGGTAGGGCATCATTGCTAAAATTCCCGGCTTTGTGTCAAAACCAAGTGGATTGTTTTTACTACAGTTGTGTAGGTGCTTAATTTTAGAGAAGATATGCCTTACCCTGTATGTTTATGGTCTGGTCTGAATTTGTCACACAACATTTATATGCTGAAACTTAATCACTAGTCGGTAGTATTAAGAGGTAGGGCCCTTACGAGGTGATTAAGTCACGAGAGTAGCGCCCTCATGAATGGTATTAGGGCCCTTATAAAAGGGCTTGAAGGAGTATGTTTGCCCCTTCTTGCTCTTCCACCTTCTACCGTATAAGAACATAGCATTTGCCCTCTGCCACGTGATGATGTAGCAATGAGGTTCCATCTGGAAAGCAAAGAGCAGCCCTCACCAGACACTGGATCTGCCAACACCCTGACCTTGGACTTCCCAGCCTCCAGAACTGTGAGGAATAAATTTATATTGAAACAGACTAAGACAATGGAAATATTCCACTTCCTCTAATATTCAAATTAAATGATTTCTGGAGTCCATTTCACTTACTGTAAAGTCAACTGTCTTTCCCTTAGTGTTCTCCCTCCCTTCTCCCTTCCTCCATCCATCCATCCATCTCTCTCTCTGGGGTGCTTGGTTAACCCAAGGAATCAGAACTGGGTACTTAGCACCTAGAACAGAGAAAACCCAAAGGCTTGCTCAAGCCACCACAACGTTCAGTTTTCTTCAATTGGAGTTTCTGTGACTGTTGAAATAGAAGTGACCTGGTCACTCTAGGTGTTGGACTGTCCACTGCAGGGACACCTCTGGTGACCAGACACACAGTCCATCCCAGGAGGAATAGTAGCTTCTCTGTGTGCCAGGTTGGAAAAGAAAGAAGTGGAGTAGGTTGTGTTATATCTGGTGGGTTCACTCTATATCTCCATTAGCCTGGGCCCCCAATACTTCAGACATTTATTAGATTTGCAATGGTCTCCTGAAGTCATGGCCAAGATTTCAGGATGTCCACATCAGGCAGGGGTCTCAGCCTCAGCCCCACAATGAACAATGGCGGCTTCCTGCAGGATGGGCCTGACCCCCAGCTAGACCTCAACACAAGGCAGGTTCTCCACCTCTTCCCCCAGTGCTGCCTTTTTCCTTGGGGATCTCCAGTATCCTTTCTGCAAGGTTACATCAGCAGAAATATTCCGATAAGGCTGAACCCATAGGAGGAGGGAGGGGTTCATTGGGCCTCTGTGCAAACAGATCTATATTTTCCAACAATCCTTAACATTATGGCTTTTTTTTCTTTGAAATTATGAACTTTTTCCAAGTCTTCAAATGCCTTCTTATGTCTTCTTCCAAGAAAAAGAAAGAAAGGTGATTTCCTAACCCGAAAGGACTACGTTCTTTTTTTTTTTTTTTAAAGGATAAAGAATGTATTTCCATGGCCTTGCCAGCAGAATTAGAGGATTTTCTTGCTGCGTAATTTGTAAGATTTGACTTCTCTAGGCACTCAGTGATAGAGAGTTTTACTGAAAAAAGGAAAGTGTTTTTCAAAATGTTTTATAATTTTTAAGCATTTTATCTAAAGCTTTTGACCAGTGTGTGAGAATGTGAACAAATATGTCACATTTGGTTTTCAGAAGATATAAACAGCGAAATCATAAAAATTAAATGAAATTTTAGAATTCTCAGATTCAATAAAATAAACTATCCAATCAATTAGCAAAGTGTTAAATGCTAAGGAAATGACAGAGTTATATAACTAAACATGAAACCTGTCAATGTATTTTTCACTTGTGATACTAACATTGTAAATAAAGGATGACTGGCTTTACATGCTAAACAAGAATGGATTACCAGCAAGTGGGTACAGTTGTTCCAGCTTCACAGAGGAAATTTTCATCATGACTTATGGCTTTGCCCTTATCTTTATTGTTTAGTAAGAACAGCAAGATACCTGGCCCAGTGGACAATGGGTGATTTTAAAGGAATGTCTTCCACTATTAAGATACTCTAAAAAATTCTAGGCAAGACCAAATGTACCAAGAGGCTAGATTTAAAATTTCATTCGTTTTACTTCAAATAAAATGGAAAATAAAGTTTAAGAATGTAAACATCTTTATATTTGTGTTAATGTAAATTGACTTTATATTACTTATCTGAAATCAAAATATACCCAGGATATTTAATCTCAGAGGCTATTCCTGTAGTTTTTTTTTGAAAATGTGTTATGTATGTACATAATATCTACTTTAACTAGGTATTAAGTGTGTAGTGTAACAAGTAGTGCTTAGTAGTACGGGTGGGAAAAGTTGAATGTGGTACATTCCCACCCTCAGGGAGCTTACAGTCTCACAAAGGCATGAGACACATAAACCTAACTGTAATACAAAGGTATGCATATGCGCCTTTAAAGGCAACCATGATGCAGTAAGGCAGCCATGGATGATGTGGAACAATGGGGTGTGGCTGTATTCTGATAATGTTTTATTTACAAACTGAATTTGGCCTGTGGGCTGCTGTTTGGTGATCCTTTTTCTAGCTTGTTATCACACCGATTGGTACAAGTTTCAATCTAACCTTCAGGCAGAGAGGCAGCATCATTATCTGTTAAAAAGAAACTGAGTTTGGATTCATACATGTTTGGATCTAATTTTAGTTCCTATTCTAGCTCCTATCTCACGGGAAAATAAATATGATAATGTATGTCAAAGCAGCATACACGTAGCAGGTATTCAGATAATGTACTACGTTTTCCCTTCATTCGGTGTCATAAAGTTCACATCTTTTTAAAAAAAGGTAAAAAATAGTATTTACTTCTTTCTCAGGAATATATAACGAGTCTCTGCTTACAGAATCAATTTTCTGTATTCCAAATCACGTTCAGGTGCCTTCGCATTCAGGTTACTTCACTCGTTTCATTTCCCACTGTGGTCCATTTGCAACTTTAAGCTGTCAGGCTGGTTGTGTTTATTGTCTTAATGGTATCACACCTGTTAATAAAAACAATAGCAGTGGCAACAATCATAATGCCTACTGATGGATTATGATGATCAGACATTGTGCTAAATTGTCCATAAATCACTTATGATATGGGTTGGGTCTGTGTCCCCACCAAATCTCAGGTGGAATTGTAATCCCTATTTGGAGGTGGGACCTGGTGGGAGGAGATTGGACTGAGGGTCCGGTTTCAGTTTCTGATGTGTTAACATCATCCCTCTTGGTAGGGAATAATGACTAAATTCTCATGTGATCTCGTTGTTTAAAAGTATGTAGCTCCTCTCCCTTCCTCTTGGTCCTGCCTGTGCCATGTAAGATGCCTGCTCCCACTTTCCCTTCTGACCCCAGAAATAGAAGCCGCTATGCTTCCTGCACAACCTGCGGAAACATGAGCCAATGAAACCTCTTTATAAATTACTCAGCCCCAGGTATTTCTTTATAGCAATGTGAGAATGGGCCAATATACTCTTATGAACTACTTGAAACTACCCATAATAGAAGCATTATTGTTTTTGTCCAAGAGACAATGGAAACGAGGATAACAGAAGTTAGGTCTCCAAAGTTCGACACCAAGTAAGCTCAGAACTAGCTTTCAAACTCTTTTTGCTTCTCTGCAGTTTTTGAATTTCTCTTCCTTTGGTTTCTCTGATCTCCTTTTCACTCATCCAAATATGATCTAATTCTGCTTAAATCTATACTTGAATAAAACTATTCTAGAATTCTTCAGCTTCCTTTGATTGTCCCCTCTGCCAGCTTACATCATTTAGAGTCATCATTGTATCAATCTCTGCTTGTTTCTTGCATGAAAATGAGCATTTTCATCCTCATGGTAGATGACTCATGCAACCCCTCCTCTTTGTGTGTCCTGCTATTTGATGGACGTTATGGCCTTGCTCATTCCACATTTATTACTGTGCAACTGCCAGATGCCATGTGATATCAACAAGGAGAAATCAGGAAAGATCAGTTTAAAATGAGAATGAGAGTAGATTTCTTGGGCATCTGAAGGAGCATAAATCAAACTAGGAAAGAGTGAACTTAATATTTTTTGGGAGCCAAAATAAAAAAAAATGATTCCAGGCTAAGAGAAATAAGGACACTTCAGAGATAATTGCTAAAGGCAAGAAGGAACCAACAGGAATTGTCCCAAAAGTCTAGATCGACCCCTTCCCTTCCCCTCCCCCACCTCCCCTTCCATCTCGCTCTCTCTTTTTCTTTGTTTGTTTGTTTGTTTGTTTCTTTCTTCCTCTTTCTCTTCCTCTTCCTCTTTCTCTTTTTCTTTTTGAGACGGGTCTTACTGTGTTGCTCAGGCTGAAGGTCAGTGGTGCAATAACAGCTCACTGCAGCCTTGACCTCCCAGGCTCAGGAAATCCTCCCACCTCAGCCTCCCAGTATAGGGACTACAGATGTGTGCCATCATGCCCAACTAATTGCTAATTTTTAAAATTTTTTTACAGAGATTGGGGGGGATCAAGACCAGCCCAGGCTGGTCGTGAACTCCTGGCCTCAAGCTATCCTCCTGCCTCAGCCTCCCCAAGTGCTGGGATGATAGATGTGAGCTGACAGGGCTGCTGGATACTCTTTACATAGGTACAGTCTATGTCCAGTCACTTTACCTACGTCTAGCTTTTGAAATTGTAGCATGTTTACTCCTCCCCAAGTGTAGCAACATGGTGGCAAAAATAAGAATACTAATGGCCTGGAGCTCTGTTGTGATGATTCACCACACTGAGAAGAATGGTCAGAAGAATTAAGGACCAGGCCTAGAAAGGTGATTTGGACCAAGTGTCCAAAAATATGGGATGCACTGAATGCCATCTTAATAATGTAATCAGGGAGTCTGAGGAGTATCTTGCTCTATTAAAGAACAATCGAGGGTGGTTCAAGACAGTCAAGCTGTTTTACTACATCTAACTGTTCAGACTTCGGGAGGCCTTGGAAAACTGTGTTAGGACTTAATGAGTCACAAGTTTTATTACCTGTTCAACAGGTATTTTAAATAGCGCTTGTTTTTCCTTTCATGTCAAATGGAAAATGAAATAAGCAGCTTTGAAAATGATTACTTGGAGAGACAAAGGAAAGAGTCATGATGTCATCGTTTAAATTGGTTCAAAGAGATGCTGAGGGCAAACTGAGCCACTTCTAGGAGTCACAGTGGAGCGACAGGGATGAGGCTGTCGCACAAATGCCATCCCTTGTAGGACAGAATTCAGATTACAGGGCAAGTACTAGATAGGCTAAGTAGCCTGCCATTCGATATCAGGCAGCTGAGCTCTGTGCTTTAGCACACTGCCTCTTTTAATGGGGTCCCAGGAGAATGTCTTCATGGCTGACCAGAAGCTAGAGGTAGCACACATTCTCTGGAGGCCTTATTTAATCTCCCTGTGTGATGCAGAGAAATCCATAGGCATTGCCAAGGAAACTAAGATATTTGCAAGTTTCTACTAACAGCGGGATTTCAGAGGAAACTATTATAATTGGCATTTCTGAATAATGCTGGGGAAGGGAACAATCATCAGGAATGTGGTGAATTTGTCAACGAATCCTGTAATATCAAGGCCTGCAGAAAGCTGAGATTTCAGTTTAGTATTGATTAAAAGCTCTACCTAGGCATTATAAAAAGAAAAGGAAATTCTGAGGGAAAGTCTCCATTTCTCATTGTGTTTCAGGATATAGTATTAACATGAAAATGATGAGGACAGTAGTAATAATAACAGCTAGTGAATTTATAGATATTCTCTCTTTCTTCAAAATTTGATAATGGAAACCACAAAACAGGAAGTTGAATTCCTCTCTGGTAAGAATATATCAAATACATGTCAAATAGATTTGATGCAGATTATAACAAAAAAAGGAAGGGAATGCATATTAAGCACTTACTGTGTGCATAGTGCAGACAGGTGTTTGATCTGTGTTCATGTACTTGATCTCTTTGCTGAACTTGGGATTGTGACAGGGTTGTCAGAGAGACAGTTATTAGTTAAAATGGACCTCAACATTGAAATGTGCTTTTGCCTTTGTGGCTACCCTTGAACCAGGGAGTACAATGCCTGTGTCCTCCCTAGCATCCGGTCAAGTTCAGCTATTGCTTCTTATGCATCAGACAGGATGCTGTGTAGCCTTCTGGTCTACCTCCTTGCCAGCATGAGACAAGACTCAAAGCCAAGCAGAGGCCCGACCTGTGGGAAGGAAACTGCTGGCTTTACAATCATCCCTCTCTGACAAAGAACTGGCTTTTGATGAGTGTCATTAGCCTTCGCTCAGAAGGAAAAACTGAGTTTTTTAAAAACCATAAACAGATAGAAACACTTTACGGAAGTCCACTTTTGGTAAATGATCTCCTGGATCAGCAAGTAATCTTGACATCTTTCAGATCATTTTTATACAAGACAAAGCTGTTTGAAGAGTTTAAGATGAAAATTAGGTGAAGCTTTGTATTGAGCTTAGTAATGACATTTCCAGAGCTGCTGCAATCCCTAGATAATGAGGAAATAATAGGAATGTGGAGGCAGTAGAAAGTTCCAAGATTTGTCTCTTGTGTTCTGGAAAAGACTGGGAGCTTTTTAGGGGGATGGACCAGAGCTCGCTGTGGGCTTAAGGGCTGGCAGAACTGAGCCCTCAGAGGGAAGCAGCCTGGACTCCCTCCATGTGTGAACACAGAGACAGGCTTATTAGCACCAGGGCAGGTGGGTGCCACAGGAAGTTTATTTTTAGAATGAAATGAATTCGAATGTTATCCCAGAAGAACAGACTTCTGAGCTAGGTTTATGGAGAGTGGCTCTGGGTACAGCCAAAGGGGTTACAGACCCCCATCCCCCCACCAGCACCACGTGCGCCAGGCTGGCTTCAGGGCCCTGGTTCCCAGGTAGAGGAGCTTCTGTCGGTGCTTGCAGGCCAGGAGGGGTGGGCAGGGGTGAGCCTAAAGGTCTGGAGTGAGGGTATAGAGAAAACCGTGGAAGGGGGGCTGAAAGGTTCTACTGGTGACCATGGGCAGGCAGAGATCAGTGGAGCTGTGGGAGAACCGGAATGGGGCCAGACTTAGCTCCACTTCTGGAGAGGCATCCCAAAGCACCAAAATTGCTTCCTGATGAAACTGGCACTCCATTACTAACAAGATGCTTTATTTTGGGGGGAATAAATTGGGGCCAGAAGAGCTCAACTAACATGTAGAAATTCAAAAAGCAAATGTGGTAGATTCAGCTATGTAAATTGTGGGGCCCAGTGAAAAAATGAAAATACAGGGCCTGTTGTTCAAAAAACAGAAGGAAAGTACCATTAAAGGTACTAAAATATACATTTTTCTGTTTAAAATATTTTATTACTTACAAACATAGTAGGAGTAACAATGATACGTGAGTAACAGCATGAACTTACAAAATGAGAAAAAAATACTTTTGATGTCATAGTCTAACATAACATGAAAATAACAATACTTTATTAATGTGATGTTTCAATTGATCATGATTTTTCCTGTTCTATTTTCTGGAACTTTATTTATTACATTATTGAAATTTATATTTTTAGTAACCTCATTTTCATTACATATGATTGAGAATGTTATCATTTGCTCTTGGAAAATGCAAGATCACACATAATTTCTTATTTTAATTTTGAGAAAGACCTTTCTACTGATGCAATTGTTACAGTAGCTGTTAAGCTTAGTGCGATTTGACTACATTGAGATAATTTATTTTGATAAATCATCCCAAAATACAAATTTTAGCATAGGGTTGATGATTATCTTTGAAGGTTTTTCTGAAAAGATTTAACTCTTCATACAGATCAGTTTTTTTCCAATCTGAATTTAAGTGTAAATTTATAAAATAACCATTTTAATGTTATTCTTCTGGAATTTTCTGTAATTGCTGGCAGTTGTTTGAGAAACCGATAGTGGCTTCATGACTTGGATATAATTCAAAATGCCTGTTTCTGCAAGGTATTGCTATAGCTTCAATTATAAAGAAGAAAATATTTGTCTTCCTTATTCATAACTGGTTTATATAAAGCTCCATAGGAAACAGTGTTCTTTTCCATCAAATGTAAACGTCTTTAAATTTAATTTCTAAAAAAGATTATTTGTGTTCTATATCTGTAGACATTTGTTTTGCAGTGTTGTGTTAGCTTTCAAAACTCTTTAAGGAGTTTTCAAGCTTCATGGTGATGCCCACGCATGCACTTTTTGTTTGTAGTAATCCACTGACAGGTCTTGCTGGCTGCGCGCTGGTAATTCCCGTGGCGGAGCTCAGGCTGGAAAGCCAGTGGCGGAGGCTTTGCAAGGACGGGCTCTAGGGAGTGAAGGCAACCAGCCCCCTCCACGTATCCTGGCTCTGACCCTGCGTGCAGCACCTCTTCTCTCCTGCGGCTGTGGCTCCAGCTACCGCTGCCATCTCTGCCACCAGCCCAGGGGCAGGTCTTGGATCCTCCGCCCTGTCGAGGCCCGCGACACCCAGACAGCTCCAAGGGAGGCACGTGTGTGCCAGGTCAGCTGTCTGCGCATGCGCCTTCACAGGGTTGTGGGGCTTGATCCTGTACCTGCCCAGGCCTCTGCTAGGCCACAGCCACCTGCGCACTTCCTGCCACGTGGTGCAGGCACCAAGCTCAGTTCCGCTTCACTTGCAAAATTCAAATTAAAAGATAAGATTAGTTCAAGGCAAGACAGCCGAGCATTCAGCCAAGCACAGGGGTCTGTGGCACTGCAGTGATTGCACACCCATGAAGCCAGCCCTATCAGGCAGGCAAGATTACCTGGGTGTCTGAAATAATTTCCCTTTTTGGAGAAATATATTCTTTAAGATGCAGGTGGAAAGCATGGAGCAGGACATCTGTGGAGGGCTTCTGAGTGGGGGATTATCCAAAGAGCGTGGAGAGCAACGCAAACGAAGAGACTATGTTCAGATACATGGCCTAGGAGCCACTGATGGGAGTTACACCTTTTTCCCTCCTGTAAACCACAATCATAATGTATTATCAACACTTTCCACTTTGAGTTTCTTAAAAGAGGAGTTCGAAGTTAAAGATATTTGTAATGCCTTAAAGAAATTGAGCTTTCATACTTTCCTTTTCCTTACCTTATCTTAAAGCAACTATTTTTAGAGACTCAGCTTTATAGTAATTTCTAGAACATTCAATCTGGATTTCTGGTGAGTTGGTTAAATGGAAGTTGGTTAAGAAAGAGTTCACTGCAGCAGCCTCCTCCACTGTCTATAATGGGGGAACACATCTTTATCTCCCAGTGTCTTTTTATGAACTGTGCTCAATAACATTCACAGATGATTATTTTTACTAAACTTAAAAGATGAACGATTGAGTTAAATCCTCTAGTTAAGTCCTCTAGTTCTGTATTTGATGATTCAGACAACTTTCCTTTTTCATTCTTTCTCATTCTACTTCATTAACTTCCTGACTGCTTAGAAGTTCACCCATGGGCGAGTGAGCCACATGTGGAACTGCTTTCCTGTTGGAAGAGTGCTCCACAAAACCTGTGACATCATCCCGTGTGTGTTCCTGCTCTGAGGACTTTAAGGTAAAATGATTTAATTAGGTGATGGTATTACCTGGTATTTAAGCTGAGTGGTGTTTATAGGCTCTTATTCTTCTAGCTAGTCTAAATTTTATTCTTGAACCAAACAAGCAGGTATTTAGACTGCATTGTTTTAGTTCATAGTTGACTTGTTTCTATCAAATGGTGCTTTGGTGTCATGTCACTGGTATAAATTGATTGATCTTAAAAGACGTATTGGCAAACTATTTTTGCATTTATTATAGAGATATTTTTGGGAAATGGTTCAATAAATTCTAAGTGTCTTTTTTACGAGGGTCCAAAATTTAAATCTCTTTATCATCCTAGTAGTATTAGAAAAAAAAGCTGTATTTATTTCAAGCAACTATTTCTTTGTTCCTTGTCTGCCAGGACACTCAGAGTCACATCTTCTACCGTCTTTTGTTTTTGAGATGGAGTCTCACTCTGTTGCCCAGGCTGGAGTGCAGGAATGTGATCTTGGCTCACTCCAACCTCCACCTCCCAGGTTCAGGTGATTCTCCTGCCTCAGCCTCTGAGTAGCTGGGATTACAGACATGTACCACCATGCCCAGTGAAGTCTACCATCTTATAATTGCTACATAGAAATGCAAGGAGTGAATTCATTGGCTTCACTTCTTTTTTTTTTTTCTACTTGTGTTTTTCTTTACCCTGGTTTATGTTTATTTTTATTACTTGTGTAATGATATATATCATGCCAAACCATTGTTATAGTAGAGTGGAATTGAAATACATAAACACACACTCTGAAGCACTCGTAAAACCTTTCATCTGCTCACTTCGTCTTCATGTGCTTAGTTGGTATGATCAAGCATTGCTAAGGAGAGAGGCCTGTTTCCCTGATGTTGGCAACTATAATTTCTTACAGCCAGCTGGTACACTTCTCAGAACATGACCTTTCAAACACTCTTCTCATGAAGCTGAAGGAGAGGAAAGGAAAATTTCTTGAGAATTTCATAACTTCAGTCCACAGAGACAAAAGTATTGGTGTCATCAAATGCTGCACAGCCTATAACCGTCCAAGGGCCCAGGACTCTGGCCTGGTGCCACAGTAAGCCAGTATGGAAATTAAGTATGTCTGACAGCGTTTCTCACTCCAGTTCATATGCTCATGGTGTTATTGGGACAGCAGTCCAGGCCTCGAGCCAAAGTGAGGTTCACCTACTCTGGCCACATCTCTTGATAGAATTCAGAGGTTCTGTTAAGGTGCGTATCTTCAGTCTGCAGAGGTCCTGACTGTGTCACATGTGGTCATGCAAAGGGCTATCAATGGTTAACATTTTATGAAGAAAACTTTTTTGGATCATCTGCTATTACAGGTCCAGCTGAGACCTGGGCCCAAAGGCTTTGTATTTCAGCATAGCCAGCTTGCTTTAATGCTCTATTTCCTGGCAGTTTCAAACTCACAAAGATGGCCAGTAGTGGCAGATGGGGTCTGACACTTGACCTTGGGGAGCTTTCCTCCAACAAGAGGAATCCATGGAAGATACCAGGCACATTCCCAAAAGAACAGAAGTTTAGATGGTAGAAATGAGAGTAGGGTGGATGTAAATTAAAATTTTTGATATGTAAATACCCTGATAGGGTATTCCCATCAGATGCTGCTGTAACAAAACTCTTAAAACACTGAATGAACTGGAGAAATGGATCCCATTTAACAGAGCGTTTACTGGGGTCTATTAGCTGACTATTACTTTGGTGATTATATTATCGGCAGCAATGGGGCTGTCATCATAAAAGGTGAAAATGATCAAGGAGAAAGACGTATGAGCTCAGAAGAGGATACAGCAATGTGATCAGACAGAGTTGTGCCTTTTGGCCTCCTTCAATGAGAAGGCTGCATCTGAAATTATCTCTGAAGCAGGATAAATGTTCTCTTCACCCTTTTTATTTATTCAAAAATGCAATAGTGCACTGATGCATATGGAACCTGGGGCTATGAGAATTGGAAAAATTGACCTGGGAGAATCGTGTTGAGGTTATTGAACAGAATGCTGGTATTGGGAGAATCCTGGGACACATGGAGGAGTTAGGTCAGCCAGGGACTGTGAACTTCGTGTTTTCAGGTGATCCTTTTGCGGTGGGTGTGAGGGGTTGGTAAAACTTGAACTTGACCTTCTGGTGAGTCCAAATGACAAACGTGGTGGGCAAGGCCTTAGAACAGAGAGTGAAATGCCTGGGGAGCCCCAGTGAAGCAGGAGAGTTAGGTCTGCTCCTGTCTCAGAAAAGACCTTGAGGAACCTCTAAGCAGGTGGTCCATGGTCTCGTGTGGCCAGAGACTCAGAGATGGCGATGGCATCTTAAAGGAGCAAAGGAAAGCTGAATGGGTCACAGAGACACTGGCAGACAGTGTGGAAGTGCCAGGTTGCCAATATATGGTGATATTGTTTGGCTCTGTGTCCCCACCCATGTCTCATCTTATAGCTCCCATAATTCCCACATGTTGTGGGAGGGACCTGGTGGGAGATGATTTAATTATAAGGGCAGGTCTTTCCTGTGTTTTTTTTTTGTAATAGTGAATGGGTCTCATGAGATCTGGCAGTTTTAAAAATGGGAGCTGTGTGTGAGTCCAATACACTTCTTTTTTTTTTTTTTTTTTTTGTAAATTGCCCAGTCTTGGGTATTTCTTAGCAGCATGAAAGCAGTTTAATACATACAGGATGCGCTCATTTTGTTTTCTATTGAAAAGTTTTGATTTTCTCATCTTGAAGTGATTTAACAAAATAAGATCAAATAATTCAGTTTTCATCATTTGGTAATTTTAAATGCAAATGATTTCTAAACTGTATGTCATATGTGAGGCATTTTCTTTTATGGAAGATGAAAATGGTTTGTAATGTTGTTTAGTGCATTCCTGAATGGAATCATACAGTTTGCCTTTGCTCTTTTTTTTTTTTTTTTGCTTTCATAGAGAGTGATACCTCTTTTTTACCAACCAAATTTTATATTATAATAATTTGTATCTTTTCACTTGAATTCATGTGTAAGGAAAAAGACCTGAAGGAAAAGCACTATACTACGTTATTAGTGCTTATCCATGAAGGGTTAGCATGATGGTGGTCTCTCCACTCTTCTGTACTGTTTAAATTGTCATCGTGGAACACTTATTACTTTTATGATCAGATCTAATTGATGGATGCTATTTCTAAATTTTATCTAAAAGTGACCACTTCTCCAGTATCTTTTTTAAAACCATTAAATTTTCAGCTTCCTTCAATACATGCACACACCCTTGTTGCAAAAACAAAAGTTATAAAAAACAGAGATTTGTCATTTATCTATGTATGTGTATAAGCATTAGTGTCTACATTATACCAGAGATCACATAGTCTCAGAATCATTCTGTACAGTGCCTTATTGACTGACTGTATTCAAACATGAAGGAACAAAGTAAAATAAATTTCTATCCCTTTTACATTTCTGTTTTCCATAGATAGTTTTATAAAGGTATAAGCAGCTAAGAATATATGTATATTATGCAAATACATAAAATTTTTAGGATATGTTTTTATGTAGCCACCTTACAAGTCTTTAAAATATTTTTTCTGGAAATCCTGAATCAATTCCGTATAGTAACAAAAAGGAAGAAAAAATTCAGGTGAAGTGCTTTAACTATTCATGTGGTGATGCCTGTAGATCTGGTTTATTCTATAATTGGGCTGTGCACTACATGTATCTTAGATAGGACTATTGTGTTCCATTGTTGGGGTGCAGTTGGCAATTTCAGTAGCTACACAAATGTCTTCATATTAGAAACATCTCACATGGAACCCGTGAGTGTGGTCCTTTGTCTGGTGTATTAGTCCGTTCTTGTGTTGCTCTAACAAACTACCTGAGACTAGGTAATTTATAAAGAAAAGAGGTTTACTTGACTCACAGTTCCTCAGGCTGTACAGGAAGCATGACTGGGGAGGCCTCAGGAAACTTACAGTAGTGGAAAGCAAAGGGGAAGCAGGCACTCAATGAGGCACTGTACAGAATGATTCTGAGACTATGTGATCTCTGGTATAATGTGGGACCTGTGAGGGTGGAAGAGAAATGTGAAGTTGGAGCCCCTACCCAGAGTCAACTGGGGCACTGCCTACTGGAGCTATGAGAAGAGGGCCACCATCCTCCAGACCCCAGAATGGTAGATCCAACAATGGCTTGCACCATGCACCTGGAAAAGCTTCAGGCAGTCAACATCAGCCCATGAAAGCAGCCGAGGAGGGCTATACCCTGCAAAGCCACAGGGGCAGAGCAGCCCAAGGCTGTGGGAACCCACTTCTTGTATCAGCATGATCTGGATGTCAGACATGGAGTCAAATAAATCATTTTGTAACTTTAGGATTTGATTGCCCCACTGGATTTTGGACTTGAACAGGGCCTGTAGCCCCTTTGTTTTGGCCAATTTCTCCCATTTAGAATGGCTGTATTTACCCAATGTCTGTACCCCCATTGTATCTAGGAAGTAACTAATTTGCTTTTGATTTTACAGGCTGATAGGCAGAAGAGACTTGCTTTGTCTCAAGTGAGACTTTGTGGACTTTTGAGTTAATGCTGAAATGAGTTAAGACTTTTGGGGACTGTTGAGAAGGCATGATTGGTTTTGAAATACCATGAGATTTGGGAGGGGCCAGGAATGGTATGGTTTGGCTATGTCTCCACCCAAATCTCATCTTGAATTTCCACGTGTTGTGGAAGGGACCTGGTGGGAGACAGTTGAATCACGGGGGTGGGTGTTTCCTGTGCTGTTCTCATGATAGTGAATAAGTCTCATGACATCTGATGGCTTTAAGAATGGGAGTTTGCCTTGCACAAGCTCTCTCTTTGCCTGCTGCCATCCATGTAAGATGTGACTTGCTCCTCCTTGCCTTCTGCCATGATCGTGAGGCTTCCTCAGCCATGTGGAACTGTGAGTTCTCCATTAAACCTCTTTCCTTTGTGAATTACCCAGTCTGGGTATGTCTCTATCAGCAGCATGCAAACTGACCAACACAAGTATGAAAGCTGTTGGGTTTTTTGTAGATAACCTTTATTAGATTACAGAAGATATTTTCTATTCCTAGTTTGCTGACTTAAAAAACAAAACTTAAGTAGGTATTGAATTTTATCAAGTTGGGCTTAATTTAAAATTCAGAACTTGGTTGTTGACTAAATACATCATTAAGATTGAAAATAGACAAGCCATTGGCAGGGATCATATATTTACAATGCATGTAGCTGACAAAGACTTATAAGAAAAGACATATAACCCAAACAAAATGGGCAAAAACATTTTCAAAGCACTTCCACTGGGCAAAACTGATAGAATTTGTGCAACAAAAGTTTTTAGAAAGACTCAGTTATATCCAAATAACAAAATAAGTATCTATGAGCCCATACTGATATCAATAAATGATAAATAGATAAATTAATGAGAAGAAATAAATATTTCTCTCAGAGGAATTACAAATAACATTCTCCCCTTCAGGAGGTTGAGCTTGATTCCCCCTTCCTTGAGTGTGGATTGCACTTAGTGACTCACTCTGAAGAAAAGATAATGCAGGAGGAAATTAGCAGTGGCACAGTGTGGAACCATCTTAACCAAGTGTTGGAAGTTTACTCACTAGTGATAAGTCATGTCGATATTAGTTATTCTCTGAAATGATGCAATGAGATGGGCATTTCACCTCTATGGTACTCTACTGAGAGAGTTACCTTAGACATCAAGGTAGAGTTAGATCATGCAGGGGCTTTGGGACATAGCAATCATTCTTGGTTTTGTTTGAAAATCAACATAAAGGCATTCAGGAGAAACCAGATGGGATGTTTGCAGGAGCAGAAGAAGCAAAGAGAGAGGGTAGGAAGCTTGGTGTTTGGGGCAGGGACCAGCAGCAGGCTAGGACTGAGCAGAGGCAGGAGGGATGGTGTCACAGAATCTTCCTCATGTAGGTAAGGTCTTCTGCATCCCTAGAGATGCCAAATTTGTAATCAAATTTCTAGTCTAGAGACTAGAAACAAATGCATAGTGAAGTAAAAAATATTCAAATATGTTGTACAAAATGATAATTTTTAAAATGCCAATTACATATCAATGGAGGCAGTATTACTTTAAGATCACATTTTTCATATGACTATAATATCCATTACCTCCTAAGTAAGCAGTGCTAATATAGAAAGTCATTTTCTCAGTACATGCTATATAATGAAGTGACTCTTAGATGGGATTGCCTAGTTGATTTATTACTGCAACTAAGTGATGGGAAGACTTCCACCGGAAGGCTTTTACAATTTATCAAGTTTTGTTGGCCTAAGGGAGGGTAATTACTTTTCTGGGGTTGATGTGATGTGTGAACCAATACAAGCACTTGGAATATGAGCAATAACCAATCTTTTACTCAGGCAAAATTAAACTGTAATGCGTTTACTATATGTAGAATAGACATACACAGTAACAGTTCCAAGGGCTAGTTCCTGAAACATCATAATCTTCAAATTCACAAATACAATATGTATACATTTGTCCTTCTATGCATGTGATGGCCAGGAGCTAGGGGCACTCATTAGTCAAGGGATATACTTTCAAAACTAGGCTCACATAAAATCATCCTCTAGAAATTATAAATCAGTGCATGTCATGACTTTCAAAATGGTTCATGAATAATAAAAATCACAAATGCTAAACTTTTAAGTCCTAATGTATTTTTAAAATGTGTGTGGTGGATCGGACTTCTTTTCTAATCATCAGTCATAAGTTTTTTATATCATTTTTTTTTACTAATAAGACATGGAAATATTTAGCCTAAAAAAGAGGACAATGAGAGCACAAGATAACTGCCTTCAAATACTCAACATGTCACCCTGTGAGAGCTGAAACGGATTTACTGTATAATACTCCAGAAAGTAAAATAGTAAGAGATAGTGACAATAAGAAAGCAAATCTAGGTCTATCATAAGAAAGACATCCCTAATAATTATAGTTCAACAATGGAATGGTTTTGTTTTCTGTTAGGTTTTCTGCAAAGCAATGAGTTTCCCATCACAGAGAGAATTCAAATAGAGGCTCAGTTCAACGTCAGAGAGAAGATGGAAGTGATTCCTACATTAGGTGCAGGTTGGACTAGATTACCTAGGAAATGACTTAAGACTCTAAGCATATGTGTTGGTTGATGTATAGTACTGATGTATCAAACTTCTAGGTAACATTTCTATTTCTGGCACATATAAAATTTATTAAATGAATGGACATCTTTATACATTTTTAGTGATACATTTTGAGGAGAAGTCTTATGTCAGAGAGCATTTCTCAGGGAAAATGAAATACGTTCTAAACCTCCTGAGCCCTGTAAGCATGAAAGAACCTGTTTTAATACTGCATGTTTTCAAATATCCCTCTTTATCCCATTGACATTAAAAATCGTGAGATTGTTAAGAACTGAGATGGCAGATAAGACGATGAAGCCAATTCCAGCGAACAGTTACCAGTTGGTCTATCTGGGGTCCCTCTCTTCTTTTCTCTTTTTTGATAGGACTCCCCTCTTTTCCTTTGTGGAAACTATTTTTTTTCTCTCATCATATCCATGTGTTTCTATTCCAGTCCTAATTGAAATAAATTGTCATACACAGAATTGAATTGAGAAATGCAGTAACATAGATTGCATTGTGTTCCATTGAATGTAATCTATTTTACTGAGGCCCTATTATGTGCCAGGAACTGTGAGTAGGAAGAACTAACAATACAAGAGAACCACAAGAGTCCCTTGTTTTGAGAACTTTTGGTTAGAGACAAAAAAGGCCAAGTAATGGCAATTGAGAGCATTAAAATGCAAGTCGGTGGTGGGCACCAGATGCTGAGGGGGCACACAGGGAGGTCTGTAGTCCCTCTTGGAGATCAGGGATTCATGCAGTTTTGTGGCACGTTTCAGAAAGGCTTATATCCATATGTGTGTCTTGAAATCAAATGTGTCCTGAATAATCGTGAAGATCCAGACAGACAGATGAGAAGAAAGGATGTTGAAATTACTTAGGGGCAACATGGCTAAAGCTGAGAGAACATATTTGGGAGGCTTCAGATGTTCTCGTTTTCATTTCTCCTGTTGTCTTTGGGTTTCCCTAAGAACTCTTCCCAATTCACTGTTGTTGCCAGAGCCCTGTTGGAATGGGGGTGAAGTGGGTGGGAGGGGAAGTGTGCTGTCATCTCATGATTCCACCTAAGTCTCTAGCAGACATGTCCCCCTGCTCTAGGTAATACAGGGTGACTTGCAAGGGCAAGTGTCTGGGAGATGCTCTTTCCCAAGGTTTAAGAGGCTCAGGTAAAGACTTTTACCCTGTAGAGGAGGTCTTCATTGTAGAGAATGTTCTGCGCATATTTCACAATGGTTACATTTCCTGTCCTGGCCCTCCCAGCGTGGGAGCCAGGAGGGAAATTTCAGGACTCACCATAAGAACATCCTGAGGCTCCTGAAGGCACAATGTGAAAGTGTGCCCCTGTCCTAGGACCACACTCTCCTGACTTCCTCATTCTCAGGCCATTCCACACACAGCCTCTAGGAGCTCATCAAAATTACAGTGTATATGTTCCTACCAGTTTAGAATGAAAACAGCTTTTGTTCCATGTCAGCAGATCATGGATGTAACTCCCTGGATCTGTCTGTTTCTTCAAGTTCTGGGGTGGTATAGTTTGCCCTGTGAACTCACTTTTTTGATATGTTCAAGAAAATTCACTGATTTTCAGTTTTTGTTTTTGTTTTTAATTGTGAAGATAGCAGTGATGACTTCCAATCTCTTTCCACGTCAGATCTGAAACTGAAAGTATCACAGTGGAATCAAACTAGAAATTTTATCAGGAAAATAACTATAACCTTTGCAAACACTTGGAAACTGAGTAACACATTTCTAAATAATCTACAGGGCAAAGAGAGAATCTCAAGGAAAACTTTAAAAATATGTTAAACTTTATAAAATAAAAATAGAACATTTTTCTTCTCTCAGCCAAAGCATTGTGGACAGAAAAATTCACAGCAATGAATGCTGAATGCTTATGTTACAAAAAAGGTAAAGTCCCAGTTCAGTCATCTAATATCCTATCTCAACAATTTAAAATAAAAAAAAAGCCCTAATGCAATCAATAGAAAATATTAATGTTTACAGCATAAATCAATGAATGATATTGAAAACAGAAATAATAGAGAAAATCATTGAAAACAAGCTGACCTTTGTACATATCAATATAATTGATAAACATCTAGTAAATCTGACAAAGGAAAAAAGAGAGAAGGCACAAATTGCTCATATCAGAACTAAAACAGTGGATATCACCACCAATCCTGCAGAAATCAACAGGATAATAATGGAACACTATGAACAGCTCTACATACAAATTTTAAAACTTAGATGAGATGAACCAAATCTGAAATAGCACACACTATCTCAACTCACCCAATATGAAATAGATGCTCTGAATAGCACTATAATTATTAGTACAATTGAATACGTGATTGAAAAACTCCCCCAAAAAGAGATCTGCAAGCTCAGTTGGTTCCACTGGCGAAAAGCTCTGCACAGACTCTTCTATAAAACAGATGAAGAAGGAATACTTTCTAACTAATTTTATAAACCTAGATTACTCTGTGTGATGGTTAATACTGAATATCAACTTGATTGGGTTGAAGGATGCAAAGTATTGTTCCTGGATGTGTCTGTGAGGGTGTTGCCAAAGGAGATGAACATTTGAGTCAGTGGACTGGGAAAGTCAGATCCACCCTCAGTCTGGGTGGGCACCATCTGATCAGCTGCCAGCGTGACCAGAACACAAAGCAGGCAGAAGAATGTGGAAGGACTGGACTGGTTGTCTTCTGGCCTCCGTCTTTCTCCTGTGCTGGATGCTTTCGGCTCTGGAGCATCAGAATCCAAGTTCTTCAGCTTTGGGACTTTTGGACCTTTGACCACAGTCTGAAGGCTGCACTGTTGGCTTCCCTACTTTTGAGGTTTGGGGGCTTGGATTGACTTCCTTGCGCCTCAGCTTGCAGACACGGCCTACTGTGGGACCTCACCTTGTGATCGTTGTGAGTCAATACTCTTTAATAAACTACGCTTTATATATACATCTATCCTATTATTTCAGTCCCTCCAGAGAACCCTGACTAATACACTCTGCACATTTGTTGAAAATCAATTAACCATACATGTGTGAGTCTCATTCCATTTCTGTCTTGTTCCATGACCTATTTGCTATCGTGTTCCCAATGCCACACTGTCCTGAAATCTGGTGGTTTTATTTCATTGATTAGACCCTGCAACCCACTGTTGAACAAAAATGGTGAGAAGCAAATATTTGCTCTTGATCTTCAGCCTCTCTCCCCTAGGTGTGATGATGTTTATAGTAGTGATTTTTTTGTTTTGTTTTGTAGCTGCTGCTTATCCAGTTGAAGATATTTCCTTTAATTTCTAGTTTACTGACATTTATTTCATCAGTAATGGTTGTTGGATTTTGTCAAGTGCTTGCTTTTTCTGCATTGATTGGGATGATCATATACTTTTTTCAGTTTATTAATGTAATAAATAACCTTCATTTGTTTTTTAATGTTAAACCAATCTCATATTCCTTGGATAAATCTGAAGTGGTCATAATGCATTATGCTTTTTATACATTGTTGGATTTAATTTTCTAAAATTATTAAAAATTACTTTTTCATGTGTGTCTATGTGTTATATTGGTTTGTAGTTTTCATTTTTTGTAATGTCTTTTTTCAAGCAGCTTTGTATTGAGCTATATTTGCTATATACAAAACTGTACATACTTAATGCATACAATCTGATGAGTTTGGATATTGCTATACAACTGTGAAATTGATGGTTTAACAGTTGTATAGCAATATCCAAACTCATCTTTTACCACAATTAAGGTAAGAGGCATATCCAGCACCTTTAGAAACTCCCTTCTCTGCCTTTGTTTTCTTGTTTTCTTGTTTTTTTTTTTTTTTTTTTGTGGTAAAATCACGTAAGAACTTGAGTGCACAATACAGTGCTATTAACTTATAGGCACTCTGTTGTAGAGCAGATCTCTAGAACTTACTCGTCTCGCACAACTGAAACTTTATATCCATTGAACAACACTCCGCTGTCTGGTTTTAATATGAAGGTAATAGTGGCTTTATTGAATGGGTTGGGAAGTGTTCTTTCCTCTGGAATTTTTCTGGAAGAGCTTAAATAAAATTGGTATTATTTCTTTGTTAAAAAATTGGTAGAATTTCACAGTGAGGCAATCTGGGCCTGAAAATTTCTTTGTGGAAAGACTTTCAACTATGAATTCAATTTGTTTAGTAGATAGAGTGCTGTTTCTCCTTGTGTGAGTTTTGATAGTCACATCTCAGAGAATTTGTCCATTTCATCTAAATTGTCAACTTACTGGAATGTTTGGAATCCACAGGCTAAAAAAACCAAGATGCATCTTGACCTAAACCTCACACCATATACAAAAATTAACTCAAAATAGATCACAGACTTAAATATGAAATGAAAAATTACAAAATATTTAGAAAGAAAAAACAGAGAATCTCCATGATCTAGGGCCAGGTAAAGTATTCTTAGACTTGGCACCAAATGGAATATGTATAAAGGGCAAAATTGGTAAATTTGACTCCATCCAACTAAAGAACTTTTGCTCTTCCAAAGACCCTGTTAAGAGGATGAAACATTACAGGAAATATTTTTGGACTGAGAATCTGATGAAGGACTGATCTCAAGAATATATAAAGATCTATTAAAACTCCATAGAAAAACAAACAATGCAATTAGTATCTATGCAAAGGACAGGAATAGACATGTCACTGAAGAGGAAATGCAAATAGCAAACATACATGTAAAAGTTGACATTACTAGTTATTAGGGAAATGTGAATTAAAACCAAAATCAGATATCTCTAAATGCCTATCAGAATAGCTGAAATTAAAAATAGTGCCACCACCAAATGCTTGCAAGGATTCAGACAAATCGATTGCTTCTACATTTCTGATGGTAATGTAAAATATTACAGCCACTGTGGAAAAGAGTTTGGCAGTTTCCTAAATAACTAAACATACAAGCACCATGTGACCCAATAATTATCCATAAAGAATGAAGACTTATGTTCACATAAAATTTGTACACAAATCTTCACTGTAGTTTTATTCATAACAGCCTCAAATGGGAAAAAACTAAGATATTTTAAATAGATTTTTAAAAAAGGCTTGCTATGTCCAAAATGTGGAATACTACTCAGCAATGAAAAGGAATGAACTGTTAATACATGCATGTTAGTATATTGACTCTTCAGAAAATTATGTTGAGAAAATGATATTAATCTCCAAAAGTTGTGTACTGTCTAGTACCATTTATAAAACATTCTTGAAATAACAAAATTATAGAAACAGACACACTTGTGGTTGCCAGTAGCTAAGGACAGAGAAGAGAGGGAGGGAAGTGAGTGCGGCTTTAAAAGTTCAACATAAGGGATGTTTGTGGTGATAGAAATGTTCTATATCTTGACTATATCATTGTCAACATCTGTAAGGTGTTACCACTGGGGAAATTGGGCAAAGGTTATATTGGATCTCTCTGTATTATGTCTTACAACTGCATACATATCTACAATTATATAAAATTTAAAGTTTAATAAAAACCAAATCTTGACACATTTGGTGAGAAATAAAAATAGAATGTGTGAAAATATGCTTACTATATCAAGAGGAACAATGAAGTTTAGCCAGGTAAAATAACCTGTCAAGTCTGGGCCAGAATACATCACTGGTTTTGGGGTACTACTTTAGTTTGAAATTATTATGAATTTGCCTTCTCCCTGCCCCTCCATAAGACATGCATGCTGGTGAAAATGGGCTTTTCATTTCTTCCTTAAGTTGCACTGAGATAAGCTTGAGAGAGGAGATTGAAATATGACTGACCTGATTCATCGTATGAATAGTTTGACACCCGTGTGGTTTATTTTAAGGGTGTCTCTATTCTTTCCCTTTCTCTGATGAAAAACAGTCCAACATTAGCCACCCTGCAAATTCTATTCACTCGTCAATGAATGTCTCATTTTTACAACACAACTTCCCTCTGAGATGTGGCCTTATGCTAATGTATAAGAATTCATTTGAATTCATTGAAAAGATTGCCTCTTCTATGACATTCAAAGTGTTAATATGATTAACATATAAATGTTCCTGATAGACAACTAATAAAATGATGAATGAGGTAAGTACTCAAGGTATTAGAAGACAACATTTTAGTTTCTTCTTAAGGTGCTTCAAATATCCTTGAGTTTTAGAGAGCATTTTACTAGGTAGCTTACTGATTGAGGCCCTAATCAAAGTATCCTCTAGAAAAAACAGGAATACTCAATTCCTCCTTTCCTGAAAATTATGAAAATGTATAATTTCAGAAAGGGAGAAATTGGGGAGGATTGAAATTGGCAGCCAATCTTTAAAAGCCTAGTAGACACCCGATGCCTTCAATATGTCTTATATGACCTTTGCCTCTAGCCATAGGTGAGTTTTGTTTTCCCCACATAGCCGAAATATACCTACTATAAATCAAAAGTAGAGTTTACATTCCCTTTTTTTTAGACCTAGCTTACTAATGTATAAAGTCCCAGTGATTTTTTTTTTCAGAAGCTATTTTTATAGGCACTCCACCACAAAGCATCCCTTACGTGTTCCTGAGAGTTCCAGGGAATAAGCAGTACTCCCTCCCAATCACATTTTCCACATTTTCGCTCGGCCCACCTTCAGCCACCTTGTCTTGCTTCAAGCTGTTGATGACCAACAGCCTTTGTTGTTGATGACGGTCACTTTCTTGGGCATGGAAACATGGCTAGCAAGCCTTGCTGATTCTTCCACATAAGCCATGGGCTTGCCCTTACGGTCTGTTTCCCAGAGCTCATCTTGCCTTTCCTATGCTCCCCCTGAGTTTACCAGGCACCTTTTTGCCTTGAATGCTGGAGGTCCCAGAAACAGGATCTTTCCTGTGCAACCTTGTTGCTGCTTTCCAGGTGAGAGGATGACACTTTGTTCTGCTGCCAGCTTGTGGCTTGTCGTGCCATAGCCAAGAAGTCCTCCTGCTCCACAGAACCATCCCAGGCCCTGCTGGCCTCAAGTTTAGCTTAAATACCCTTTCCTCCCTGCCTGCACTATGGAAGGAGGGCAACTTTCTCCTGGCATGCCTGCTGATTTCCTGCCCCAGATTACTTCTGGGGTGCCTGACATTCAGAATATGGTGTCAGGTGATGTTGGCCCATGGTTTTATGATTGGTACATTACAGAAATTTAGATTAGTTTATTTGGTTTGCGGCTGCATAAAATACTTAATTGCCCATTTACCTTGACACAAGCTTGGAGAGGAGACACCAGAAGCTCCAGCTCTGGAGATGACAAAGACTTTACTTGGATTTCACAGTTAGAAAATTGTGCCATTTCCCTCTGCCTCTTGAGTCATTTTAGCCTGAGCAAGGATAACAAAGTTTAGTGAACCCGAAAGCATATTTAGGAAGCTCTATATTGTTAGACTGAAGCTGGAAATAAGACTGTTTTATTCAGGGTCAGATCCTATTTACTACAAACCTCATAATTCTTTGCTTTAGAATAATAAGGAGCCTTGGGCAATGGTCCCAGACACATGGGTATGATCATGGTTGAGGGTTAACGAGGCGTCTGGGCTTATTTATTTATTTATTGAGTCATAGCTTATGTTTCCCCTGATCTGGCTCACCGATATTAAAAGATAATGGTGACAAATTTAGATTTCACTGGATTTAATTTGCTAGATTACTGGTCCCTCAGGAAATGTTATAATTGTGATAATTATTATTTTCCAAATAATCAAATGCAAACATCTCAAGATTATTTAGTTGGGGACATGGAATGGAAAGTGATCATTTGGAGAAAATCTATTTGTAATACAATTTGCAACTGCATTATGCCACTTGTTCTGGGAGAACATGGGTAAATTGATTTGCAAGTAAAATATTTGGTAGAATTAATATTAGTGCCATTTTATGTGACTTGTAAAATTCCAGTATTCCTTTAGAGACTACTCATGAATGCTAAAATTACTTGTAACTTTTATTAATTAATGGTGAAGTAGAATTGTTGTAGTTGGTTAAAGCATGTAGACTTGTTAAGCAGTGGTGTGATCTCGGCTCATTGCTATCTCTGCCTCCCAAGTTCAAGCAATTCTCCTGCCTCAGCCACCTGAGTAGCTGGGATTACAGGTGCATGCCACTGTGCCCAGCTAATTTAATTTCTTGATAGAGCACATAGAACTTACAGGAGCAGCATTCTTGCATAAAGTAAACATTAAAATATATCTTCATTTTATGTATTTTATACATGCTTGCCCATGTTCTGTGTTCATGCTTTTAACGTTTTTATATTGGCATTTGAGAATTAGTGTCCTGAATTTGCAAAACTGGAATTTTAATTTATGTCCAGTTTGCATAAATCAGATTTACACAGTAGCACTGGCTTCTTGTAATTAAAACAATAAGGCTGACAGATTTCTTGGAAAACTGCTCATGTACCATGTTTATCTCTAGTTGCCTATTTTGCTGCTAATAGGGTTGTTACAATTGGAATCCAATGTTTGTTCTCATGTCACATAAAACTTTGCTTTAACAAATGCTACACAAAAATTTAAAAAGCCAAAGATAGACTCAATAGATATTTCCATTTGTATTAATTTTTGGATGTGTGGAGAGATATGTTATCCTGGATTTCTATCAATCAAACAGAAATCCATGGGAAACTAAGCTTATTCCATGCTGCTGTGAGAAACAAAATGTGCACATAAGTAAATTATGTAGAGTTAAAAATTCCTTGTTCTAAGTCAGCATTCAGCATATAAAACAGATTATTATTTTACTGATCTCTTCATGTCCCTCTCTGTGTTCTCTATAGAGTTATCCGTTTTCCTGAATTTTACATTAACCATTCCTTTGTTTTTTAATGCTGTAATAATCTATGTATATAGAATGAAGCACAATGCTGTAGTTAATTTATCAGTTACTTTTTTTTCACTGCTCTTTAGCATTCCACTGAAAAGATATTTTGCACTTGATTTGTCACTGTTACTGTAGATAGGTATTCCGATTCACGACTCTTTTTTTTTATTATTATGAGCAGTGCTCTCTAAACATCCTCATACACCTCCTGGTATACATGAGCAGTATTTTCTCTGAGGATTTGCTTATAGGTATTCTCATGTTCAGATTTGCAAGGGACTACCAACCTGTACTCCAAAGCAGTCACACTAGTTTTCTCTGTCACTGACATGTATTTGTTCTCATTGCTCTACTTCCTTACCAAACATTGGATATTACCAGACTAAAATTTTTGCTAATTTGGTGGTAGCAAAGTAGATTTTAAATTGTGATTTAATCTTCATTTTTCTGATAAATACTGTTGTCATGTCATACAAAGCGTTTTAGTAAGTGCTACAAACATACAAAAAAGTAACAGTGGACACAACAGATATTTCCATTTGTATTTAATTTGTGGATGTGTGCAGAAATCAATATGTTATCATGGATATCTAAGGAAAGGCATGGAATCAAACAGAAACCCATGGAAAATAAGCTTATTCCATGCTGTTGAGTCTCATTTCAGACATTTGTGGGCCATTAGTGTATTTCTGTCTTTTTTTCTTTTCTGCCATTTAAGCTCTTTTTGGGGGCCAATTTTTCCAGTGGGTTGTCTTTTTCTTATGATTAGTAACCTATATCTACACACATGCACACACACACAGACACACACGCAGACACATGTACATACACTTTGTGTACTAGTCCTTCATCCATTTTAACTGATAAAAATATGGTCTCTCAGCGTGTGACTTGTCATTTCACTTTATGGTATCTTTTGAGAAACAGAAACTTTTTCATTTTAATGTAGTTATAATTATTCATCTTGTATAATTATCCATTCTTTTTGGGGGGGTCTTATTTAAGAAATCCTTTCACTTAGAGGTGATAGGATTTTCTTACTTTTTTTTTTGAGAGAAGTCAATAGAAATGTCATTATTTTCCATATGAATACCACTTACTGTAGACCTCATTCTTTCCCCACTGATCTGCCATGCATGCTCTGTCATAAATCATCTGCACATATGTAGATCTCTTTCTGGGCCCCCTATATGTTCACCTTGGTCTTAATGTCACACTGTTTTAATTACTACCACCTTACAATACACTTTGATTACCATTACTTGCTTAAATATTTATAGCTTTATTACTGTTACTTTATAACAAGCTTTGGTATCTAGTAGGGCAATTACTTCTACCTTGTTCTTCAGAAAGCTTTGGCAATCCTTGGTCATTTATTTTTTCTTCTAAATTTTAGAAATAGCTAAGTGTTTCTAAATGTTTTCATGTTTAGAGGTTTGTGAAAAACCACTGAGATTGAACTGATAGAATGATTTCTGTAGAATTGATATATGTTCAAATTTTAAAATGTGATGTAACTCTCATATTATTGAGATCTTTAATATCTACTTTTAAATGTCTTACACATCTTTGATGAGATATTATTTTAATAGAATGCTTAAAATATTCGTTTCATTCTAAAGTCATATATGTTTCTTTTCTATTTAAATGGTGTCTTTAATTATTTAGATAACTGTTGCTGTAGAATAGAAATGCAACTATATCTCTGTATTTTGATTTTGTATTCATAATTTTGCCAAATTCTCTTATTACTGTAATTATAATATTTTATCTGTTGACAAGATTTCTGTGTAGATGATCATATTTTCTAAAAATAATGGCAATTTGGTTTATTTTTTCCAGTTTTACATTGTAACATTTTTCTTGTGTGCTTTACTACATTTGCTTATTTTGATCCTGATCTTATGAAAAACGCTTGTAACTTTTCATTCATTCAACACATATTCAGACATGGCTCAGCATATGCCAGTAAACAACCAGCAAAACAAAACCCAACACAAATCTTGTACTTCATAAAGCTTACATTTTACAAAGGTAGGCATGAAGAGAGAAAATAACCAATCAATATAACAAATAACTATATTATATAGTATTCTAGTAGGTGGTGGTTGTCTTGGGGGAAATAGTGCAGAGAAAGGTGGCTCAGGCCTGGGGAGATGTTGCAAATTTTAAATTAGGTGATCAGGTAGAGCAAGGATGCCGCACACAGATACAGCGAAGCCATCCAGGAAGCTCCAATCCTTTTAAGTGAGACATAGTCATGGCTCTGAACCTGGTGGTCTGGAGTGGCTCACATATTGATATTTTCCAAATACACAGTTAATGAGATTTCCAGACAGGTAGAATGTCAGATGCAAGAGGCAGAGAGGAGTTAAGAATTACTGAACAAAGGAAGGCTGCAGTTGCCAACTGGCCCACTGAGATGGGGAAGGTTTCTGGTTTGAAAAGGAACATCAGGAATTTGGCTATTAACCCACTGCTTTTAGATTTATAGAGGGCTTTTATCAGGTTTAAGAAGTTCCTTTCTGTTCCTCATGCTAATACATACATAGGGCACTTTGGCTCTTCATGTTTGATGCTCAGAACAATGCTATGACCGCTGGCCTACAGTGGTGTTTTAGATTCTGGTTGTGACCATTCTGTTTTGCTTCTCAGACATCCCAACTGAAGTCTCTTTCCTTTTGCCTCACATAAATCCTTGAGAATTTTCTTTAGTGAGAGACTTCTGGAACAAACTCAATTTTGGCTTGTCTGAATATATCTTTATTTTGCCATCATTCTTGAAAGATATGGAAGTCTCGATTGACTATTATTTTTCATCAGCACTTTGAAAATATTAATTCCATTGCCCTATGGCTTCTTTTTTACTGTTGAGAAGTCATCATGGCGTTTCTTCCTGGTAACCTGTCTTTCTTCCTTGGTTCTTTACTACTCTCCAGTTTCACAACTGTGATTTTTATTTATTTTGATTGACATTAATGATAGACATTGGGCTCCTTGGCTGTAAGAATTGGTATATTTCAACAGTTCTGGAAAACGTCCAGGCATTATCACTGTCTTTTGAACACTGATTCTTATCCTTTACATTTGTTTTCTCCTTCTGAAACTCTAATTAGACAAATGTTAAAATGTTCCACTTTATTTTGATGGCACAATCTCCATTGTATTTCTCCTCTCTGTTTTATCTGTGCTGCATTCTGGATGATGTCTTCAGCTCTGTTTGCCAATTCACTAATTTTTTCCTCAACTTTCTCTAACCTGATGTTTAATTCATTAACTTATTTTAATATCATTTGTAGAAGATAAAATTATGATGTCATTCTTTTTCAAATTTTCATGTGTCTAAGTAAACTCTTTCTGCCTTCTACTCTTTACAGCCTTTTCCTTGCTTAAACATATGAAATGTAATACATGTGTATCCCGATCATTGCTGTTTTGTAATCCTACGGACTTCCTTCTGCTATCTGCTGTTAAGATTGGCGCTCATGCATGCTATGTTTATTTCCTTCTGCATTTTATGCTTGTTTAAATGTCAACTCATTTTCTTTGGAATTCATGCAGGAATATTTTTATTCCTGGGTACCCTCAGCTGGGGACGATTCTGATCTGATTCTGCTAGTTGCCTGGTGCTCTCCCAGACTCTGGGCTACACATTTCCCTGCAGGCAAACAGTGCCAAACCTGAGGCCCTTTTGAACAGTGGCTTTATTCATTCTGGATCCCAGCTTTGTATGGGAACGCCTCCTGTGAGATTCCTCACGTTGGATAGGCCTAGGTTTTATCTCTTATTTCACATCAAAGCAGAAGCTCAAGGCCTCCAAGGTTTGGATGAAATCCCCAGACAAAAGACAACTTTTGTTCCTGCAGTTCTTGCTGATTTCCCAGGTTCCCACTTTCATTTTCATTTTGACCTCTGAGATTCCTTCTTCTGTGCCAACTCAAAAATATGGTGCAATATTACGCTCTATTCCTCATCTATCTCTCTTCCAGCATTTTAGTTGTCTCAACAAAGAAGGCAGGGTCACCCATGGTATTTTGTCTGCTAGAAATGCAGGTCCAACTTAACGTTTTAATTAAAAATTTTTAAAATATCATGGGCATTTAAATATAAAATAGTCATAAGTGATGTATTTTGAATATTTGAAATTTTTCATTGAGATATTTATTTTCATTCTTATACTCACTATAATATTTTATTACTTAAGGACTAGAAACTATAGCCTATAAAGTTTCTAGTTATCATATTTTATATTTCTGATATCTATTTTGTTAAATTATTTAAGAGCCTTAAACTCTAGATTCCAAGAAAAGTTGTTCTATACTAATATTTCCTAAGGGGTTAAGTTTATGTGTGGGGGAAGGTAAAAACAACTGTTATTTACATTATTTCTCTTTGGATTTTGTTCTATAAATGTACATGAATTATGCTTTTTAAACATCCACATATACATTATAAATTTCATAATTGAAGGATTTTTCTAACACTGTCCACTAAGCACTTAATGATGCTGCTTGTTGAGAAGGAATATTCTAAGCAAATAGGCTTCACAGAAATTGAAAAAAATACTCCTAAAATTTGTATGAAACTACAAAAGACCCTGAATAGCCAAAGCCATCCTGAACAGTAAGAACAAAGCTGTAGGCAGCACACCACCTTACTTTAAAAATATACTACAAAGCTATAGTAACCATGAAAGCATGATATTGATATAAAAACAGATACGTAGAGCAATGAAACAAAATAGAGAACTAAGAAATGAACACAGATTTATAACCAACTGGTTTTCAACAAAGGAGCCAAGAACATGCAATGAGAAAAGGATAGTTTCTTCAATAAATGGTATTGAGAAAAATGATGATATCCATAACAGAAGAATGAAATGAGATCCTTATCACATACCATATACAAAAATCAACTCAAAATGTATTAAAACCTTAAATGTAAGGCCTACAAATATGACACTTCCAGAAGAAGACGTGGGGGAGTTCCCGACATTAGACTGGGCAATACTCTTTTGGACATGACCCCAAAAATACAGGCCACAAAAGCAAAAATAGACAAGTGGAATTATATCAAACTAAATATCTTCTGCATAGCAAGGGAAACAATTAACAAACCAAAGAGACAACCCATGGGGTGGGAGAAAATATTTATAAAATATACATCTGATAAAGCGTTAAGATCCAAAACATATAAGGAACTCAACTCAAAAGCCAGAAAAAAATAGCTCAACAAAAACATGAGCAAAGGACATGCATAGACATTTTTCCGAATAGGACATGCAAGTGGCTAACAGGCATATGAAAAAATGCTCAACATCACTAATCACCAGGGAAATGCAAATAAAAAGACACAATGGGATATCACTTTACACCTGTTAGGATGGCTACTATCAAGAAGACAAAAGATAACAAGTGTTGGTGAGGATGTGGAGAAAAGGGAACACTTGTACATTGTTGGTGGGAATGCAAATTAGCACAGCCATTATGGAAAACAGAACTACCTGTGACCCAGCCATGACACTACTGGGTGTAGAGCCAAAGGAAAATAAAGTCAGTATGTGGAAGAAATGTCTGATTCCCATGTTCACTGTAGCACTAGTCACAATAGCCAAGAGATGAAATCAACCTAAGTGTCCATCAATAGAGGAACAGATAAAATGTGCTACATTTTCTTACATATATTCATATATTCTTACATATATTTTTGCTTAAATATAGGAAAACATAGTTTCTGTATTTTCTTATATATGCACAAGGAAATACTGTTCAGCCTTGAAAGAGAAGGAAATTCTATCATTTGTGTCAACATAAATGAACCTGAAGGATGTTAAGTGAAATAAGCCAAGCACAGAAAGATAAATGTCATATGATCTCACTCATATGTGGAATCTGAAAAAGTTGAATTTATAGAAGCAGAGAGTATATTGCTGGTTACCAGGAGCTGGGATGACTTGTAGGGGAACCAGGGAGATATTCGTCGAAGGGTACAAATGCTTACTTAGACAGAAGGAATTAGTTCAGGAGATCTATACAACATGGTGACTATCATTAATAGTAATATATTGTGTTCTTGAAAAATGCTAAGAGATTAGATGTAAAATGTTCTTACCACAAAAGTCATAATTATGGGAGGTAATGGATGTTAATTATATAGATTTAGTCACTCTACAATGTATGTATTTCAAAACATCATGTTTTACATGACATATATGATACGTATGTACATGTTACATATGATAAAAAGGCAATAGGTATAATGTAAAAAGTTGTAGGAAGTTTGTTTTATAGGAGAAAAAGTTTTCTTATTGGAAAACCAAGTGAAGAGAGAGTTTTTAATTGTTTTCTTCTTTTTTAAAATTATACTTTAAGTTCTGGGGTACATGTGCAAAATGTGCAGGTTTGTTACATAGGTATACACGTGCCATGGTGGTTTGCTGCATCCATCGCCCCGTCATCTACTTTAGGTATTTCTCCTCATGTTTTCCTTCCCCTATCTCCCCACTGCCTGCTATCCTTCCTCTAGCTCCCCCCTCTCTGACAGGCCCCGGGGTGTGATGTTCCCCTCCCTGTGTCCATATGTTCTCATTGTTCAACACCCACTTATGAGTGAGAACATGCGGTGTTTGGTTTACTGTTCTTGTGTCAGTTTGCTGAGAATGATGGTTTGCAGCTTCATCCATGTACCTGCAAAGGACATGAACTCATCCTTTAGTAAGAAAGAGATTTAGAAGATACAAGGAAGCTGTTCTTTTAGCTTGGTCAGGGCCAGGGTTAGCTCCGTGACCCTCTGTGAGTTTTCTCCTGATAAACCTCCTTAGGAGAGTCAATAGGATGTCTCATATCCAAGGATAAAGTTAGCATAAGAATTAAGAAGTCCAGAAGCATGAAAGTCACTGCCCCTGTGTATATACCACAGACTGGGATAATATGTCTTTTTATCACTTCCCTGTTCTTTAAAGAAAACAAATTGAAGGAGGTTGGCTTATTTATCTAAAAAATTATTTCTATTGAAGGAAATGCTGTAGATTTGTGGTGTTTTCTAGTGCTTTACAGTTAAAAGGGTAAACAACTACTATCTCCAAATTCCTGCTTAAGTCAAGGCAGAGGCATTCAGCTCTTCTTTCCCCAAACAAAATTTCAAGTTTTTAAAGTTTGTAGTGAGGAGGACGTCAGGTTTGAGAGGGAGGGTAGGCCAAGCAGAGGGTTGTGAGAAGTGGAAAGTTTCCCAAGGCAGGCACTGTCCAAATATTAAAGGTAGAGTTGGCCCTCTGAAGCCATACGTCTTGGAGGATACCCCAAATCGAGTGCTATTAGGCATCTCCGGAATATCTAGCTTTATCTTATGTGTGTTAAAAAGTGAGAGAAATAGGAAGTTTATATGACCGTTTTTCTGTTTTTAATTCCATTTGTTTTACTGAAAATAGGTACTATGGAAAGAGGTCATTATTAAGTAGGTCTCAGTATTCATTAGCGGTTGTATTGCTTATATTAGGATAAAAGCCAAGTGTTAACCAAAGTTTTGAGATGATCTGAATGAAAGTCCCAAAGCTTGTTTAAGTATGTATGCTTTTCACATTAACTAGAAAAGGCAGACTTGAGCTATTCACATAAAGCAAGTTTTGATACAGAGAGGGGCCCAGGGCTGCTGGTATGGTTCAGAGACAGGTTCAGGAAGGTTCACATATTCACCTAAGTTAACTCGGTCACTGGTGTGCTCCCAGCTCTGATTTCCAGCTCCCACTCCATCCCTGCTCATTAACGTGGAGCACAGGGGAAAGCAGAGGTTGGGCCTCTCTGCAGCCAGATGCATAAATCCACAGTGTTTGTTAACTCAGCTTGCCCTCGGGGGCACAGAAGCGGGAAGGGGTTCAGCTGGGCAGTTTTAAACCTCTGAGAGTTACTATATAACACAAACTACCTTTCTCACTAGGTTGTGTTGGTAAATATCTTTTTTATTTATGTTAACAATCATGTTGAAGAGTAATTTATAAAAGGAGTAATTTCTATAATTCATCTATAGGCTCCTAAATGTGTCATGAAAGCAACATATCCTCTCAAGAAGAAATTTCTCCCGGGAGTGCAGGACTGCCCAATTAGGTGTATGAATGCCGTCCTTCAAGGCTCTCTACTCCCCAGGGCAGACACTGTTACTGGTCGGGCACAACTTTATTTATCACACTTCTCTGTATACCTTTATGGTTCCAAATAAATGTTAAATAATAATTATGGAGACTTTAACATCTTTCCCAGAAGCATCCTTCATGGCCCACAGTGGAAGATGGACTAGTGGCCATTTCGTTTTATCACAGTTGTTTGTATTTTGTGCAGGATAGAGATTGTCTAGGTCGGAAATAATCTCAGTGTGTTTTGCTTATGCCAACATACATTTTCAAAATTGTTAGAATGCCATGTATAAGACTCAGTGAGTACTCGTAGTTTTTTAAGTATGATGGTCGCATGATATGAATTTCTTTTTGTGTTGCTTTGTGGCCCTTAGGTTGATGCACACACATGCGTGCAGGTGTGTGCGTACACAGTTTATTTGGATATGTATATATGTGCACATATGGAATTTAATTACTTTTAAAACTCTAAAGCACAAAGATACTGTAAATTTATCTCAGCACCTTATGTAAATTTGAGCACCAAGATCACAACAGCAATCCAGTAATAGATAACTACATGAGCAAATAAATAAACAAATAAGGGAGAAGGAATAGTTCTTCCTTACAGTGGCATGCCTCGTGGGGAAAGTGGAGACAGTGCTGGAGTTTTGCATTTGTCAGAATAAAAATCAGATCAGACAAGAATCATCAATGGATGGCAAATCTAAGAGGAAATTTTGATGAGGAGCATCCAAGTATCTCCCCACAACCTGCTTATTCAGTTCAAAAAATAATGAGGTGGAGAAATAGGACAACACCTTGGTTGAGCGATCAAAATTAACATCATAAATGAGGAAGAGAGGAGCACTGAATGCTTCCAGATGGGACTCCCTGGATGGAGCGCCACTTCTGCAGGGTTCTGGCTGAGAATGCGCTTCCTGAATCCAATCATGGTGAAGCCACAGACAAACCCAACCTGAGGACCCTCCTACTAACAAAAGGGGAGGGAGCATGACATTCTTCAACAGTGTCAAAGCTGTAAAAGAAAAAGGGCGAGGAAATGTTCCAGATAAAGGGAGACTGAAGATGTGTGACAACTAAATGCAGTATCTGACTCTAGGCTGGATCCTGTCCTGGAGGAATCAAGTTATAAAGGACGTTATCAAGAATTGGAATACAGATGCGGGTTAGATCCTGTTCTGTATCGACATGAAAGTTACTCAAGTGGGAACGCCACTGTGGTTATGGAAAAAGATTTTCCTATTGTTAAATAATACACACTAGTGTATTTAAGGGTAAAATTATACTCTTTGCAAAATTATTCTACTTGTTGTTTCCATGTATATGTATGTATGTATGTTCATCCTTATTTTCTTCATTATTAATCCACTTTTGGTCTTTTTTCATATAGATATGAATATTCCATATATATTTCATATTCATATATTTGTATATTCTTATTTTCTTCATTATTAGACAATCTATTTCCAGTTTATAAAACCTGAGTTAAATAAATATTTGCCTTTTGAGGAATATAGAAAATATTTCCAGGAGTATAATAAAAATTAGGAGAAAAATTGCATTTCCTTTTTTAAAAAGTGCTGCTGTGAAACCTATAATTTTTTTTTGATAAAATAAGAGTTTTATAATATATGTGTATTATGCTCCCTTCTTTCATTCTCTGTTTTTTGTATCCTGAATTGGAGAAAAATGAGTTGTAGTGGAAAATATCCCAGCAATGGCGCCTACGGGTTCCTGCTCTGTGGAGGTCCCTGGGTCCCAGAGCCTGCGGGTAGGTGGAGGGAAGGCAGCATCTGAAGCAGATATTATTTTCAAATCCAGAATGCCAGACTACTGACAGTAAATACAGACTGCCCCCTGCCCTTCTTTTCAATCTTCCTGTCTCCCATGCCTTTGCCAAGGGTTCCTGTATTCTTATCCCCGGCTTTCTCTGTTCCTAGTGTTCTGGTGACTTCATCCGCTGTGTGTGTAACACAGGCCTTCAATGACCATGAACACAATGAAATGATGTCATTCCCCGGCATCCCTGGCCCAGCACTCAGTTTCCAATGTTGCCCCAGCCGTTCCTGACTGCACAGGATGGGGCATGCCTCAGCCTCTCACTGAATGGTTTAATTGAAAGACAGTGGATGCCAGTGCATCAGAAGCTTCTTTCCTTTTTGTTCATCCAAATGACGTCTCCCAATTATCTGCAAAAGGAATGTTGAGAGGTTTCGTTGGGGTACAGCTCCGGAGAGGGAACAAGATGACTAGCAGGTTAAAAAGGAGACAGATGAAACTTTTGTGTCTAGAATGAGAAAATTGTGAGCACATTCACAGATGGCTTGTGTACCAAGAAAGTCCCAGTGGCTAGTTACAGCAATTCATGCCCTAATGTGAACAGAGCTTTTGATTTCATGGTTTAAAATAAAATGACCCAAATATAATTACTAAAGCTTATTAATGTATTTGTTCTGGGTCAGTAACCCTTTACTGGCTGCAGGGGCTTTTTACATAAGGGGCATGAGAATTAGAGCTTTCTATTTGGAATACTTTGATTCTTTCATGGAAGCAGGAAGAAATAATCAACAAACTGCTTGTTTTAATAATTGTACCCTATTATGAACCACTTGATATTTAATTTTTAAAGAATTAGCTTAATTTTGCAGAAGAAGTAGTGTCAAAGCAATACTGCACACCCTATCAGCACTCAACACCAGTCAGCTGGTATTTGAAAAAGTGACACCGTGGGGCTAACGTACTTGTAGTAGAAAGACGAGCAGTTTCAGAAAGAGCATCTTTGTTGGCTAAAGTACAAAAGATGAAAAGAAAACGCAGAAGTGAAAAGTTGAAAAGAGACATGCCTACAATTTTATTTTTGTACAGAGAAAACAGTTTTTCTTTAATACCTTTCTTTAGAAATTTCTATGAATTTTAAAAATATTTTGAGAACCCAGGTACTAAACATAAGGTTTCTTTCCATAGAATAAAATTTTAATGTAAAAAGTTTAGAGAATTTGAGGTATTGAGGAAATGTGTGTTTTTTAAATGTAAGATCCTGAAAGCCCATATCCTATATTGGAAACCTCTGCAGTAGTTATTAATGGGCTTTAATTTCTCTTTCTTGCAGCCATTTTCAAGTGTAGGTATACCCATCAATTGGCACAAATGGAGAGAGACTCGGTGTTGAATTTAGACCCGTAACTGTTGCAAATGAGACTGTAAAATGTCATGTTCATTGTCATTTTCTTCTACAAATTCATATCAGTTTGAAATCGAGACCATATTTACTTAAAGGTCTATTTAAGATCACTGAACACATATGTGAAAACTGAAACAATAAGCAATATTTAAGCACACGAGCATAAGTTTTCATGCTCCTGCAGTGAACAGAACATTACTGACACTAAATATGAAATTTTTTGAGACAGAAACCTGAATGTATTTTGTTAGGGGTGAGTCTTAGGAGTGTTTCTGCTGTAGGGACAGTAAATGAGGGCACACTGACCAATGTGCTTCTGCTCTCTGCATGGATAAAGAGTAAGTCACTTGTCTTCTTACGGAGTGGCTCTCTGGGCATATACTTAGCATTGCTTTCCCACACGTACTCGAGCTGGTGTGTTCATTTGTACTCATTTAAAAGCAACATTGAGCATCGACCTGGGGTCCTGGGTAGTGGGATGGAGAGAGGAATCCCAGTAGTCCCTGCCTTCAAGGGGCTCCATCCTGGGGAAGAGGAGAGAGAACACACAAATGGTTAATCCACAAGGCTCTCCTCTTGAGCCATGTGGGCTGGGCCAGGAGTCCAGGCTGTGCCGTGCTGCTGAGAAAAGTTCTTTGAGCCCTGTGGGGAATCTGTCCATGACCCAGTCTCATTAGCTTGTGCTTCCACCGAAAGATTTAACCTGTTCCACAAGGGTGCTGAACCTAATGACATATAATGTGCAGATGTCTTGAATATTCTAACAGTTTCTACATAGTATGGATTTTAGTGGATGAGTGAAAGCCTAGTTCTTAAAGCATAAATCTCATGCAGTGTTTCCAAAGACAGACTTTCCTCCCAAAGTCCAGGGTACCAGTAGATGAGAGGTGATTGGTAACTTTCAGCCTGGAATAGAACTCAAGAAAATATACTGAAGCTTTTTGCCATATACCATAATATACCACAGCGATCAGTCTGTGAAATAGTGTTGTTTCTAAGGTTCTAATGCGAAAAAGCCTTTCAGTTAAATAAAATGTCTGCTTTTCCTTTTTACTGGGTCTGGGCTATTAGACATAGTGCCAACACTTTCCTTTTATTAGAATGAAGCTGATATGCTTTTTTATGGGGTAAAAATGACCTTGTGAAGAATTCTTATGTCATAACCCATAGATTCAGCATCCTGGTCGAGTTTAACAGCCCTGCCAGAAAGTCTAAAGTGAAGAACTAGCAGAGCTTCCAGCAATGCTCTCAGGACTTGCCTTGCCATCAGAATCCCCCAAAGTGCTTGTTAACTATACAGAGTACTGGGCTCCCTCCCTTCCAGACCTATTATTAAATTTGACTTCCAGGGAAGAGGCCAGTGAATTTGTATTTTATTACACTTTTTTCTTGGAGATAATTGTAAATTCACATTCAGTTGCAAGAAAGTACAGAGTGGTCTTTTATTCCCTTTATAATTTTATACATCTTATATAACTACAGTACGGTATCACAACCAGGAAACTGACCTTGGTATAGTGCACTGCCCTTTTCCAGATTTCACTAGTGTCATATGCACACCGTGGGTGTGTATGTGTGTGTGCACATTTAATTCTATGCAATTTTATTTTGAGATCTGTGTATCTATCACCACAGCCAAGATACATTACTTTTCTATTACCACAAGGCTCTCCCTGGGACCTTTTTACAGCCACTTTCACCTTTCTCTCCCTCCTCTGTGCCTAACCTTGCCAATTGCTAACCTGTTTCCTATCTCCGTTATTTCATCATCCCAAGAATGTGCTATGATGTATTAACACCCTATGTCATCTTTTGGGATTGGCTTATTTCACTTAGCATAATTCTCTGGAGGTTCATCCAAGTCACTGCATGTATTAATATTTCATTCCTATATTAGTTCATTCTTACTCTGCTATGAAGACCTACCCAAGACTGGGCAATTTTTAAAGGAGAGAGGCTTAATTGACTCACAGTTCCACATGGCTGGGGAGGCCTCAGGACACTTACAGTCATGGTGGAAAGGGAAGCAAATATGTCCTTCTTAACGTGGCAGCAGGAGACAGAAGAATGAGAGCAGAGTGAAGGGGGAAGCCTCTTATAAAACCATCAGATCTCATGAGAACTTACTGTCATGGGAGAAGCTGCTCCTATGATTTAATTACGTCCCACAGAATCCCCCCCAGCACATGTGGGGATTATAGGAGCTACAATTCAAGATGAGATTTGGGTGGGGACACAGCCAAACCCTATTAATTCCTTTTTATTACTAAGTGATATGACATGGTGTGGATGTACCACAGTCTGTTCAACCATTCACCTTGGGAAGGGTATCTCCAGTATTTCCAGGTTAGGGCTATGGATGAGCTTAAGTTGCCATTTATCCAAGATAATTGCACAGTACAATTGCTGAGTCATATGTTAGTTGCATGTTCACCCTTTTAAGAAACTGCCAATCTGATTTCTGGGATGGCTGTGGCATTTTACATTCCTGCCAGCAATGTATGGCATGAGTTATCTAGTTTCTCTTCCTCCTCACCAACATTTGGTGTTTTTTCTATTTTTTAATTTTTAGCCATTTTGATAGGTGCCTAGGGATACCTCAATTTTAATTTGCATTTCCCTAATGGCTAGTGATATTGAACATCTTTTCAAGTGCATATTTGCCATCTGTATTTTCTCTTCTGTGAAATGTCTGGTTAATGAAATATATTTTTCCAATGGTCTAATTGCATTGTTCATTTATTCTTACTGTTAAGGGTTGAGAGGTCTTTATGTTCTAGATAGTAGTTCTTTGTCAGATATGCAGTTTGTGAATATTTTTACCAGTCTGTAGCGTGTCTTGTAATTCTCTTAATAAAGCCTTTCACAGAGCAAGAGTTTCAGTATCAGGTCCAGTTTATTAAAATTTTCTTTTAGAGTGTATGCTTTTAGTGTTAGGTGAGTAACTTTTTTTAGTCTTAGGTCCTGGAGATGTTCTCATATTTTTTCAAAATTTTATAGTTTTTAATTTTATATTTAAAGCTCATGACCCATTTTCAGTTACATTTTGTATGACGTGTGAACTTTAGGTTTAAATTCTTTCTTCTTTTTTTTTTTTTGCCTATGATATTTAATTGTTGTAGTATTAGTTACTGAAAAGACTATTGGTTTTTATCCCTCTATTTTAACTTCTATTGGTTTTTACCCTTCTTCTATTGAGCTACTATGTTTTCTGCTGCTGTAACAGAATACCACCATAGACTGGGGAATTTATAAAGAAAAGCAGTTTATTTGGCTAGCAAATGAACTTTCAGGGGGCTGGGAAGTCCAAGACCATGTTGCCAGCATCTGGCGAGGGCCTTCTTACTGCATTATCTCAAGCCGAAGGACAAGAGAGTACAGAGACAGAAAAGGAAGTGGGATGAGCTCATCCCTTTTATTAGGGACCCCTCCCATGATAACGAACTCATTCCTGAAGTAAATGTAATAATCCCTTTGTGAGGGCAGAGCCCTCATAACCTAACCACCTTTTAAAGGCCATGGCTCTTAATATTGTTAGAATGGCAATTAAATTTCAACCCGAGTCTTGGTGGGGACATACAAATCATAGCAACTGGATTGCTTTCTGTTCTTTGGTTGTCAGAATCAGTTGGACATATTTGGGTGTGTCTGTCTCTGGGGTCTCTGTTCTGTTTCATGGGTCCACGTGTCTGGCCCCTGCCTCTTCTACACTGTTTTGATTACTGCAGCTATACAGCAAGCCCTGAAATCTGGTAGAATGATTCCTCCTACTTCATTTTTGTTTGCAGAGTTTGCCTTTGGCTTTCCAGATAAATTTTAGAAGTAACTTGTCCAGGGTCTGCAAAAAAACTCTCAAGGGAAACTGACAAAAATAGCATTAAAACTATAGGTCAATTTGGAGAAAAGTGACATATTTAACGTTTCCTTTTTCAACCCACAACATGACTTGTGCTTTTATTTATTTATGCCTTCTTTGATTTCTTTTATCAGCATAGTTCCCTTTTATTAGTTTTCTGAGATTTTTTTTCATTGTGAATGGGTGTTAGATTTTGTCAGAAGCTTCTTCTGTGTCCATATAATTATGAAAATTTTCTTCTTTATCCTTTTGGTAATATTACAGATACGTCTTAATTTTTGAATGTTGAACCAGCCTTGTATACCTGGAACCCCACTTGGTCATGGTGTATAATTCTTTTTCCATATTGCTGAATTTGATTTGTTGAATCTGTATTTTTCACACACTCTTTTTTTTCCTGTAATTTTTATGATCAGGCCAGGTTGGGAAACATAAGGTTAAGAGGTACCAATCTATCTTTTGCATTAAAATAAGCCTATTTTTAGCTAAAGGAAGTTTTCTAGTTTTAAAAATAGAAGATTTTGCTAACTCAGGTCTTCCTTTTGTAACAATATTTCTCACAACTATTAGGCATTTAGACTTATTCAGGTGGTTTATCAATGGACTTCTACTTGTGTTTAATAAATTCACAGAACAGTCTGCTGCCAATGGATTAGATATATTATTTTCCATTCTGAGGTATTCCAGACTTCTTGTATTATTTACCAAACTTACCATTCAGAGGTCACAACAGAAAAGCAACAAATTGATTGGAAAATTCTAAATTAAACTTTTGGCTTTAAGTTTGCATAAATATATTTCTGTGAAAAAATTTATACATTCAAAAATTATTTGTTGAATCTCAAGTAAAAAAAGAATCACTCTGTTGTTTCCTGGGCAGATTGTAAAGCTGAGTTAAATGTGTATCAGTCCTCCTTTATTCTTTCATTAAATTGTTTATTCATGAAACCAAAAACCTGTTTGAGCCCCTAGTGTACCAAGAACTGTCATGGACAGTGAGATGCAGCTGTAAAGGAAATCAGCAAGGCCCAGGCTCTCATGGGACTGTCATGGAAGAATAGCGTGCATGCTGGGGTGCATGGTGGCGCTGGGAGCTCTTCGTATGTAGCTATGAAATGGTGTAGATGTGACCATTTATAACACAGGGCGAATTTTAAGCATGATCAGAGGGGTGGAGTTTAGTGATTAGGGAGTTTGGGAAAGGGCGCAATTACTTTCAGTTTAGAGTTGAGCTTCATGGGGAAGCTGCCTTTTGAGTTAATCCTTAAAAGATGAGGCACATTTAGATAAGCTTAGAGGGAGTCAGTGATGGGAGGATAGAAATACAGCATTCCTGCCTGAAGGGCAACATCGAAGCAAGGTGGCAAATGCCAAAGGTAGGAAAGTATAAATAGTTTCGCTAAACTTAAGTTTAACTAGCCATACTAGTTAACTAGTTTAACAAAATGAGCCATACTAGTTAACTAGTTTAATGAAATGAGTCCTACTAGTTAATACCTAGTTTAATGAAACTAGTCATACTAGTTAATACCTAGTTTAATGAAACGAGTTATACTAGTTAAGCACAGTAACTAGCTAAACATAGTGTAACTAGTTTGGTGAAACTATATTTAAGTGTAACTAGTTAAACTTAAGTGAAATTTCATAAAACATAACTACTTTCACCAAACTAGTTATACTTTCCCATGCTTTCACTGGTTATGACACCATAACTTATGACACCATAACTAGTGAAAGGATTATCAGGCTTTGTGTGTACCCAAAGAAGAGGCTCAGAAGAAGACAGTGACTGCTTTTGATTTTGAATATGCACATACGAAAATGCTCGTATATGTAACACACATATATGTAAACACACATATCCACATAACAACATAAACCAATAAAATTAAAGTGAATTAAGATTGCAAATAAATAAAAATGGTGGTTTGGAAAGGAATGAAAATGTAGGTAGTTGTAGGTCTCATAAAACAAGAACCTCTAGTGCAACACTGAATATGTTGACAGCGTCCTTTTCTAAACATATGGAAAGAAAAATGACCCTGTTTTATTCCTGGTCTCAGGGTTTTTGTGGATGTAGGTGGACAGGGCAGCTGTACCTGCTGGAGCTGGTGGCTTCCTTGGGAGCTGATCAGGCAACTCTGCCTAATATCTGAGCACATCTCCAGAAAAATAAAATAGACACACACACAAATAAGTAAACAAGCAAATAAATAAATACACGCTTTACCATTTGACCATCCTGAAACATCACAGTCTACTTTGATCCCATTATCTCCTACAAAATGAAGTCCAAAGCTTATAGGACTCCTGATTCCCTTCCACCTCCTTTTCTGGTTTGACACTCCAGTGTCCTCACACAGGAACCCCTCATTCTCTGGAAACTGATGGGCTTCATGTCCTAAAACATGCTTTCTCCTCTTCTGCTGGCCTTAGCTCAGTTCCTGCCTGGATTCAGGAATGGAGTCCTTTCTTTCTTCTCTATCAAATTCCTACTCTTCTGTGATGGCTCAACTCAAATCCTCTGTTTGGCACATCTTCAGGTCCAAGTGGGAGACGCCTTCCTCTTCAGGATTCTGATTCCAAGCCTCTGTCTTGCACATTTGTAGCATCTTGAATCTGCTGTGTCATGCATCTCTGGGTGGTAATAAGCTGGGGAGGCCAGGCTCCTGCCCCACTTACTTCCCAGAACTCTCTAGACCTGTGTCTTTGCACATCAATATTCGTTCTTCATAACAGCAATCACGATGGCAATAATCAGCCCTTCATCCTTCGCTGCATTATCATTTATGATTGGGGTTTCCTGGCCTTCCCTCAAGTCCCCAGAGAGTTTTCATGGGTTTGCAAATGGAATTTTTGCCATCATGGTTTCCAAGCTGGAAGTGAGAAAATAGCATGTTCTCTTAAACACGCAAGAATCTTCCCTCTGTGAGATTTAGAAGACCAGAGAGGGGAAAGGAAATCTGTTTTACTACAATTTTTATCAAGTAGAGTAACATCCCACCAGAAAATAAGACTAGAAAGTTACTGTAGACATTTCTGTGTCAATTAGGTTCACCTGTCTCAGGCGAAGGCTGCTGGCTGCCACTCGACAAGTTTAGATCATTTCAAAGATGCAATCTGCGTGCTAGCACTCACTTTTTGTTTGTGTTGACTTTCCCGAACGAATACACACTATGCTAAGATAATCAGGACCCTGGAAGGCTGTGCCACAGTTGCTGAGGGCTGCCTTGTTTCAGCCCCAGTTGGAAGTTGTCTGATTACATTGAGGCGTCTGGCTAATAGTCTGAACTAATCAAGACAACTCAGAAGGAGGGAGCAGCTCATTAATCTGGTTGTGCTCATTTCTTAATGTCCTGAGCCCTGGAGTGTTTGCTATTTTTGTGTATTCTCGAATGAGTAAATGAAGAGAGGAGAGAAGAGCTGCGTCTGTGATGCTTACGAGGGATTTGATGGAAAGTTGACAGCGGGATGCTTCTGTGACGTATGTGAGGACAGTGACTTCCCCCCTCATCAGTTCTGGTCTTCAGGCAGCATTGCATCATTGGGAGAGGTCCGGGGTGGGGGAGTCTGTGAAGGGCAAAAAGGAAGCGGCCGGGCCAGGCTGGCATCTGTCAGAGGAGAGAGACAGGGAGAAGTGGGTGGAGGAGCTCAGGTGGCAGAGCTCAGGTGGCAGAGCCACCAAAGAGAGTCTCAGCCGGCCACCAGTGCACCCCTAAGCCAAGGTCCAGCGGTAGAGGATGCCTGTGCTTGGCAGAAGTGGCCTGGTCCCAGTGCCCAGCTGTGCTCGTTCAGTGCCTGGCAACAGCCTGGGAGGCATGGCCTTGGTAAGATGGCTGCAGTGGGAGCCATCTTTCACCTGGGCGTCTTCCATGGCCACACAGACCCCCTCCTGCATGTGTGTCTGAAGACACCACTCCCAGTGCTCAAGAGCCTCTTTCTCTTTCAGAAGGGAAACACAGAAGAGACCGGATAATGGGACACCCACCGCCTGCGGCACTTTGGCCTTGGGGACCACCTGAGCTCACTGCCCCCCACGGAGCTTCCACTTCTGCGGGTCTTCGTGGCTGCACCAGTTTGCTGTGGCGGCCATAACAAAGCCCCACAAGCTGGGTGGCTTAAGGCAGCAGTGACTCCCTCGCAGTCCTGGAGGCCAGAGGCCTGCAGTGGAGGTGCGAGCAGGCCCGGGAGGTTCCTCCTCCATGGCGACATCACTGCGGCCTCTGCTTCTGTCTTCCGGCCGTGGCTGTGTCTCTCCCCATCTCATCCGTTCACCAGTCACACTGGCTCAGGGCTCACCCTCGAGGCCTCCTCTCAACTTCATTCTGTCTGTAGAGACCCTGTTCCAAGTCAGTCCACATCCTCAGGCCTCAGGGATTCGGACACAAATGCATCTTGTTGGGGACGCACTTCCACCCGTGGCAGGGGCACAGCTGGGGTGTGGGCGGTGGGTCCTCAGCGATCGTCCCTTCTCAGGCAGGGCTGCTGTACGTTTCTAGCCGCAGTTGTTTGAGAGAGCCCATATGCATTCTTCCCCATCCCATCGTGGAAAAGCAGCTCTACCTTCTGCTGGCAAGGCCAGTGCCCTTACCAAGATGGTGGCTCCAGTTCTCGCAGCTGGTCCTTGGACGCTAGTAGTCCGTGGTATCAAGGCAGCAGCCGCCACTGTAGCAGAGGGGCTTGGCCCTCCCACCCTGCAGATCCTGGAGCTCCTTCAGTTGGCCGTGAGGAGTGGTGTGGGTGGGTGTGTGCCTGTGTCCACCCCTCGCTCACTCCCCACCCAGATATCCCCCCTACCCGGGCCGCAGCGGCATGAGGAGGGCTCTGAGGCACACACTGGGTCCGTGCAGGCTGCTGTTGCCAAGCTGCTCAACAGCAATGCATGAAGCAGGCTCTGGGGGGCCACTGTCCCTGGGTAATGTGAGGTGTAACGTAGCCCATGGACTCCACGGTCATGGGGCTGCCTTACACCTCCATAGTTGCAAGGAGAGCTCTCCGGTCAGGTATGTCAGTGTCTCTCAGCACTGGGTGATGCTGTGTCGATAAGAAAGGCAAACCCGTGCCCACAGATCCTCATCAACCAGCTCCTGCCAGAGGGTCCCATGTGGCTCATCTGAGCTACATCATTTCAAGACACGTTTTGCTATTATCAACTCAGCAGTCAGAGCAGCTGGCAGGGCAGCTCCTCTGTGACCAGCATGTGCCTTGCTTTGCAGGGAAGAACCTCTGCAGTGAGTTCCCACGGGCAGCATGCCAGTTCTTACTAGGGAGGGCTGCAGGGGTTCTGCAGAACTCAGTTGCCAGGACTATCCATCCCAATCCTGTTTTCAGATTCTCTAGGTTTTCCCAACCAAGACCTCCACCTAGCATAAGCCCTGACTTGACTGAGTGTGTGACCATCTCTGCAGCTCAGCCACTGAGCCCTGAGGAGCGTCTTCTGTTCCACTGCAGAAGCTCTCGGCAAGCTACGCAAGAGGCCTCCTGGCCCTCATACCCATCCTCTCATTGCCCATCTGCAGGTCATTGTTTCAGCTTGATGCAAGCCAGCTAACTCCACTGGACCCTGCACGTCTTTCAAATGTTGGCATCACCACAAAAGCAAAGGTCTTCCCTTCCCCAAGACAGTTCCTCAGGTCCCTGCCAGTGAGACAGTGTGTAGGGGCAACCACCAGGTGCCGGGCACGACGCATGCCTCCCACCTTCCACTCAGCACGTGGTCTTCATGGTCAGGCATGGGCTGAGCCAGTGTTCAGACCTCAGCTTCCCCTCTGCTTTGTCAGGTCACTCTTGGCACCATCTGTGTCAGTCCAGGTCCTCCAAGCAGTGGATTTCCAGAGAAGAAGTCTCGCTCTGTTGTCCAGGCTGGAGTGCAGTGACGCAATCTCGGCTCACTGCAACCTCCACCTCCCAGGTTCAAGCCTCAGCCTCCTGAGTAGCTGGGATTGCAGGTGCACACCACCACGCCCAGTTGTGTTTGCATTTTTAGAAGAGATGGGGTTTCACCGTGTTGGTCAGGCTAGTCTCCAACTCTTGACCTTGTGATCTGCCCGCCCAAGCCTCCCAAAGTGCTGGTATTACAAGCGTGAGCCACCGCTCCCAGTTGGATTTTGCATACTTTTAAAGCCTAAAATTGGCTTTATGACAAAAAAACCTGGTGGGGGTTTGAATTTGTGGGTTCATGTTTCTGAAAAGCCTGAGGGTAGATCAGTCACGGGTCGATTCAGGGACTGAAAAGCTCATGTGGGCCCACCCTTTCCTCTCTGTGTCCTTGTGGGCTTTCTTTGGCCCTAGGTGGAGGGTGAGATGCTGCCCGTACATCCACCCACCCCAGTGCTGAGAACAGCAGAATAGGACCAGGGGCTCTCATGGAAGCCCAGACCACGGAGACTGGACCAGGTGGGTCCCCACGCCTGCTGCTCCTCGGTCCATTGTGTATTTAAGGAGCCCGTTGACCCCCTTTGGATCATGTGTGGACAAACCTGGAGGCTGGAACCCCCAACTGAACCCCATGGATTGAGGTAGAGGGAGGCACAGTTCCCCAAAGGAAAACCCGGATAGTGTCTCCAGAAGGAGAGGTAATGGGTAGACAGATGCAAACAGAAAAACATCCACCCCTGGGACGGAGAACATTGAGCTGAGTATTAGGAAAAGCAAATGGTTCACAGTGAATGGACTGGGATGTGGGTTCAGCCACCTTCTGCATGTGGTTAGTGACTGAAGTGATCCTAAGGAAACCAATTGAAAGTAGAAGTCTTGTGTTTGAGGATTTCAGCTGAAGCCCTAGAGCTGAGAACAGCTGACAGTGAAAATTCGCACATTCTAAGGAGAGGGGCCAGTCACAGACAGAGCGGGGAAGGAGAGTTCTGTGGGCATCATCCTGAATCCCCTCCCCAGGGAAACCCAGATGTGTGGAGGGGGACGTTCAGCCAGGGAATTTGAGGGTGTGAGTGTGAGCTGAGAGTTTTTTCTCTTTTTTCGTATAAGATATGGAGTCAGGGTATTTTCTCTTTCCAGTTCTGTCCAAGCTGAATGCAGGAGGGGAGGGTGAGAAGAGACACCACGAGGTGTCAGGCACACACCCAACCACACGATGTGGGAATGCAGGCAGGAAGAGACCGGAGTCTCTCGCGGTGCACCAGAGAGCTTGCCCAACTATGGAATCCTCAGGCCCCTCCTGGGTGCTCCAGAGTGGGGGCACCATGGCAGAGTGCACGTGCAGAATCAGGCACTGGTTCCTCAGTCTCGCCTCAAGAATGCTTAAGAGGGAGATGGGCTCATGCAGACAGAGGGGTGGTGACGCGGCGGCGGGGGTGGCCTATTTTGATACCTTGTTGGGGTGAGGTTATGGGACATCTCTTGGCCAAGTGCAGATTGCAGAAGATGGCTGGTGTGGAGGCCTCTTGAGAGACCCTGCCCAGGAAGACTGCCTGGCAGAGGAGGCTGTGGCACGCTGCTGGATAGAGGCAGCACTGGGGAGAGAGGAGTCTGCTGAGAGTGTGTTTCCTAGACTGTGATCAGGTGGGACAGACACCCTTGAAGGGGTCTCCAAAAACCCCAGAGGGACCTCTGGAAGAGCCCCTGCTTATGGCCACCTGACTGCCGGATCAGTGTGCCCCAACCACCGATGACACTGGCACCTCTGGGCAAAACTCCCAGACAATGAGAACTGCTCATGAGACTGAAGTTTAGGTCTAAACTGGAGTGGGAATTTTACCATATGAAAGCTAAAGACACCTGTAATCCCAGCACTTTCGGAGGCCAAGGCGGGTGAATTACTTGAGGTCAGGAGTTCAGGACGAGCCTGGTCAACATGGTGAAATCCTGTCTCTACTAAAAATACAGAATTAGCCAGGAGTGGTGGTGCACACTTATAATCCCAGTCACTTGGGAGGTAGAGGCAGGAGAATCACTTGAACCTGGGAGGCAGAGGTTGCAGTGAGCTGAGATCATGCCATTGCACTCCAGCCTGGGCAACAAGAGCAAAACTCCATCTCAAAAAAAAAAAAAAAAAGAAAAAAAGAAAGGAAAAGACGAAAAGAAAAGAGAAGAGAAGAGAAAAGAAAAGGAACCTGGAGGGGTGGAATATTTGACGACTGGAAAGTAATGGCATCTGCCCCATCCAAGGACCAGGAGTGGGGGTCCCCCAGCTCATGCATGGGAGAAGCACGGAGGCTTTTCTGGGTAGTGTGCCGGTCAGTGAGTCCAGCCCACTCAACACCCAGTCACCTGTACTTGAGCGTGGGGCAGTCTCCTTCCTCCTCCATGCCTGTGGACAATGTCTGGACCCGCCTCAGAGCCCGTGTCTTCTCGGGAGCCTGCCTGCACCTTCCTCTTCATCTCCTCTTTTCAACTCCTTGGCCTCAGCCACCGCTGTTAGTAGAAACGACACTGCCATTCCCTTCTTGAGGACTGTGCCTTCTGTGATTAGGGTCTAAACTTTTCAAGACTCTTGGCCTGGTGCATTTGTGGGTAACCACACAGAGAACATGGAGCTTGGACCATGGCTGATTATGTATTTGGGAGGGAGGTGATTAGAAGGCAGTGACGCAGGGCCCAGGAACTGGACGGGGCTCACATCCATCGGATGCTGATGCTAAAGAGAAGGGGCCCTGGGCAGCAGCAGGGGACCGTGATCAACACCCACAAGCCTGTCATCTCACCTGCCAGCTCTGCTTTTCGTGGGGGCAGTTGTCTGTGTTTTTCAGGAGCTGCTTTCTCAGACCTTGCAATCTGCTTTTTGATAGAATGGACACAAAACATATCCGAGGAATGACATTCATTTTCTTTCAGGAGTTCATGGTAGTGTTCTATCCTCTAGGGGAAGAAAGTGCAGTAATGAATGTCGGTTTCTGTTTGCCATCGATTATTTCGAGTTGATTTGCCACAGCTGACACCTTCGAGTTTACACTGAGGCTGTTTGACAACAGGGAGCTGGAGGACCGTGGGCATTCCAGGAAATGTGTCAGCGTGTTTTCTGCTCCCTTTCCACACAGGTCAAAAGTCCTTTTGAGACTTTTCACCCTCTTTTTTTTTCCCACTTCTTTTTGTCTTTCTTTTTGAGAAGGCTAGACAGATTTTTGAAAGCTTCCTTTAAACTGTGCAATTGGGCACACGTTCAAAAGCGAGACCTTGTTTCTTGTGAGAACTTTGTTGCCCTCCCTCTTCTGTCACCCGTCAGAAGCGCTGGGCTTTTTCAGAAGCTTGGATTCTGAAGGGTCACAAATTTGTTTCTCAAAGGCCCCTCCGCTGGCTCCTCTGGCCCCCAGTCCCGTTCCCCATGTGCTTCTGTCCTTGCCTAGCAGACACCAGCCCCTCTCGGGCAAAACTGGCTCTGTTTCCCCTTTCATTCTTGTCCCTCCTTTCAATCTTTCTCTACTTTTTGTGCAAAAAAATAAAGTGTACCAGGCTCGATGTTGCCATGGCAGTCAGGGAGCTGCGGGCCTTTCATGGATTTGGGCTGTAAACTTGGAAAAAAGTCATAATGCCCTCAAAGAGGCTGGAGGGAGAGAAAGAAAGAGAGGAAAATAAAACTGGGAAACAGCCTGCGAGGGAGAGATCAGGGGAAAGCAGGGCAGAGCCCTGAAAATGCATTTGCGGTGACATCACTGCCTTTCCCACAGTGGCCATTGACTGGGGAGGCCTCCCGACCAGTGGCTGCCCTAAAGCCGGCTGTCCAGGGCCGGGGAGCCTGCGCTCCCTTCCTGAATGCCTTTTTTGTTGGGGAACAGTGGACTGTTTCTGAAGGCCTGCATAAATGACTGAGTAATGCACTGCCGTTGCCAGGAAGTCGGAGCCACTTGTGAGCTAACAATAGTGAACTTTATCTCCCGCCCCATGCTGGAAGTTCCAGCTGTAGTTCCCGAATTCTAATAAGGGCTTTGCTCACGCCTCCGAGGTTATGGTAATATTTTATCCATCTTTTTTCATGAAGACACAGTCATTGCTGCTATTGACAACCGGAGGCCAGCACTGAGGATGGAAGTAGGCTGGGGCCGGGGGTGGGGGTGCGTGTGCCATGGAAGACGGTGAATAGAAATCAGAGGAAGGAAGGAAGAAAGTGGTTTCCCTATGAGCTCGACATGTTTTTGTCTTTAATATGAGACTCTAAACTGATGTAGAGGAGAGAAGAGAGATTTCACTCTGACCCGTAAGTGCCTGAAGTGGAAAGACGGCTTCGGGACACTTCCTGTGTTTCCCACGCTGCTGCTCAGCAGACACATCGGCCGTCGAGGCTGACCCTGTGCTGGAATTAGTGTGAGGCTATGACGTTCCTCTTTGCTCCCGCGTTTGTGAGCAAAGCCAGTGTTTGTTATTGAGCAATTCCATATCCAGGTATCAGAGACCCCAGTACCTTCTTTACATGATAGTTCTTAACTAAGGGCAAACTAAGAATTTGGTCACTTCCTGCCTTGTGGGTTCTAAGGACACACCCCAATACATTCCAGTGACAAGGGGTCACTGACCCCCTGAGAGACCCCAGAAGGACAACTTCTAGGGCCTGGTTACAGAGATGACAGACGACTTAACAACTCACTGTGCTTTCATGATTATGGCTTTTGTTGATCTTCATGACAACCCCGAGAGGTAGTCACAGTTTCCCATTTTGGGTGTGCCCTGGCTAATGTTCCCGAGCGCCTGTCACCTCTGCAGCAGAGCTCGCCAACCTCAGTTACTCAAGTCCACACTCAGGCTTCTCATGACCTTGGCTTCTTGCTGAGGGACTAGAGAAAAGAGTAAAAAGGAGTGGGGATCCCGTGGGTGTGCAGGAGGATGGCATGGACCTGACTTCCCATCTCCCTGCACATCCTTCCCACAAAAATAAACCAGTTAAACCACCTGTGAGCCACATGTGCCGCTCACTGGATGACAGAGGACACTGCCGTCAGCAAGATTACCTCGACACAGAGAAAGAGGCCACATTTCAGCTGAGCTGCTGTCACCACCGCTGGAAGCTTCTGGGCAACGGGTCAGCAAGGTTCAAGTGATTTTGTGGGGGGGGGGGGAAGAGACAGGATGGGGGTGCCTTAGATGAAGCCTCAAAAAGAAAAATCCACTCTGGATGCTGAAGGCCTGGGGACGGATGGCTCAGGGACTGGTAGGTCAGAGCAACAGCCACAGGGAGAGGACTTTGAACATGAGTCAGGCAAGAAGAGGCAGCCCCAGAGGTGGGCTTCTCCCAGAGAAGATGCACAAAGAAGGAATGGAAACCACCAGGGACATGTCATGAAGGAGAAGGGAGGAACCGAGGGGGAGTTACAGAGTTGACAGAGATGACAGATGACAGCATAGTAGACACAGCAAACCATCTCTTTTCCCTCCACCATCCCCACCACCTTCCACTAAGGAAACCAAACAAAAGAAGACGGATGTACAAAAAAGCGCACTCTCACGTTAGAAGTCACACCCATGAGATGAACAGGAATAGAAAAGGCAGACCACATTCATGGGAAACTGTAGTAAGAAAATAGAAAATGTGAATCAACACATAGAAGCTGCGAAAAGTTCTCCAGAAAAAAAAAATCAACCATGAAACAGAAGAAAATTGTCACAGAAGAATCAAAACGGAATTAAATAGACACAAAAATGAATTTGAAGATGAGGAAATATTTTAGATCGAATATTTAAAAATTAAAAATAGTGGCAGGAAACAGAACAAAAAAATAAAGCAAGAGTTAAGGAAAGGCAAGCATTTAAGGAAAATGTTAGCATTGTGAAGGAAATGAAGGCTAAGTTACCGAAGATGACCAAAAAAGAATAGACTCAAATAAAGGTTAATAAGGGTCATGGAAAAATTAAGAAAAGCAATCAAGAGGCTAACATAAAGACATAGAGAAGATTAATAACAAGAATGAGAGAGAAGATGTTTGCAATGCTGGTGAAGAAAGGTGCAACATGTGTGATGGTTACTTTGATGTTTCAACTTGGGGAGGCTGTAGGAATCAGTCACTTAAACCCTAACCCAGGATTTGCTGTGAAGGTGTTTTGTAGATGGAGGCTAACATCTATCATCAGTTGACTTTAAAGTAAAGAAAATAACCCTGGAGAAGGTGGTGAGCCTCACCCAATCAGTTGAGGAGAGGAGAAAAACCTGAGGTTTCCCAGAAAAGAATCAATTGTGCCTCCAGGTTGCAGCATCAACTCTTGCTGAGTTCCTGGCTGTTGGTCTGCTTTACACATTTTCTCCTGCCAGCTTCACAGTCGTGCAATCGATTCCCTTCAAGCAAATCTCCATGTATCCTATTGCTGTTCTTTTCTCTGGAGAACCCTAATACAATATGTGTGTGTGTGTGTGATTGAAATCTCTTAAGAAAAAAATCAAAACAATGTGGTAGAGCTGACATTTAAAACTATAATTCAAGAAATAAAAAAATAATAACGCTGTATTAAAAATCTATGAGTTACATTTAAAGCAGCAATAATAGAAAATTTATGGCCCTAGTGTCCATGTTGATAAAAATAAAAGAATGAAAAAAAAATGAGTTGCAATCCCAAGTAAAAAAAGAGGGGGAAAAAAAAGAAAAACAAAAGATTTAGTAATAATAATAGAGAAATAAATGTGATAAAAATGGAAAAACAGTAGACTGCATAAATAAAAGTAACTTTTGAAATAATAATGTACAAAAAACTAGGTAATTTAATCAAAAAAGGGGCAACTTTAAAAAATAAAATATGGCAAGGAGTAAATGACTACACAGAAAAAACAACTTTTAAAATTATAGACCACTTTTATGCCAGTACATTTATAAAGCCTGATGAAGTGGGTAATTTCTGTAGTCAAATGTTCTGCCTCTGAGCTATACTGCAAGCTGTGAAGTGGGAATTTATTAATAAAATATAGTTGGTGTGGGCTTGGTGGCTAACGCCTGTAATCCTAGCACTTTGGGAGGCCAAGGTGGGCAGATCACCTGAGGTCGGGAGTTGGAGAGCAGCCTGACCAACATGGAGAAACCCCATATCTACTAAAAATACAAAATTAACCAGGCATGGTGGCACATGCTTGTAATCCCAGCTACTCAGGAAGCTGAGGCAGGAGAATCACTTGAACCCGGTAGGCGGAGGTTGTGGTGAGCCGAGATCGTGCCATTGCAGTCCATCCTGGGCAACGAGAGTGAAACTCTGTCTCAAATAAATACATAATAAATAAAATAAAATACACTTTACCAGAATTCACCTTAGTAAACTGAAAGCTTAATCAATATCCATAGAAGACATAGAAAAATACATTAAGTACTGCTTCTTAATGAAACACCATACAAACAGTTTCAGAGGGGAATGCTTCAACACCTATGGAGACTCGCTGGCCCAAATGCTACATACCTTGTTTTAAAATACAGAAAATGAAGAGGAATTTTCCAGTTCTTTTTTATGAAGAATGAATGACATTGATAGCTGAGCTTAATAAAAATAGCACACAAAAAATTAGAGATCAATTTCACTTATTAATACTGATTTAAAACTTCAAAATAATTTGCCATGGCCATGTATAATCTTATACCAGAATTCAAAACAGTTCAATATTAGGAAATCTTATTAATATATTTTACCACATAATTAAATCTAAGGGGAAAAATGTTATAACTATCTCCAACCATGCAAAAAATAGCCTTTGACAAAATTTGACTTCATTTTTAATAAAATCTCTAGGAATAAGATGAAAATGCAAACCCTAATATGACAAAATATATTATTATATTGATAAAAGTTTAAGAAAGAAAGTAGAAAATTATTAAGAAAGATTCTGAAATTAGGATTGAGATATGCACATATATATTCCTACAAATATACATATATTTTATATATGTAGGAATATGCACACATATATATAACCCAGTTCTAATTACAGAATCATTCTAATTAGGAAACACTAGAAATATTCTAGTTAAGGTTAGAAACAAGGCAAGAATTTCTACTGTCATCACTACTATTTAACATTATTTTGGAAGTCTTGGCAAATATAATTAGATCACATAATCGAAGGCAAATAAACCATCTTTCGTAGGTGACGTGATAGTATACCTGGAAAATCCCAGAGAATTAATGATAAAATGAACTTAAGTGAAAACATTAATCAATTAGCAGAATATAAAATTAACATGCAATAATCAATAGCCTTTATATACACAAATAACCAACTAAAAGATATAATAAATAATAAAGTCACAATTACAATGGTAATGAAGGATTAACTATATACAAGTATAAAAATATTACTTAAAACCTATCCCAAGAAAACCATAAAACACCCTAGAAAACCCCAATAGGAGATGATGATGTTTTAATATTATAAACATAACAATTCTTCCCATATTAATTTCCAAATATTATGCATTCTCAGTTAAACACCCGCCCCCCCACACACACACCCCTACACGCACACCAAAGTATACAAGTTGATATTTACACAAAAAACCTTGAAAAGGAAGAGGTAGCATGTATTAAGATTATAGGGTGGAAGGAGTGTGGGAATTGAAAAATGACTTATCAGGTACCATGCTCATTACATGGGTGCTGAAATAATCTGTACATCAAACATGCAATTTAACTGTGTAACAAGCTTGCTCAGGTGTCCCTTGAATCTAAAATAAAAGTTGGAAATAAAAAAAGGTATACTCTAAACCTTCTATAAGTAAAGCCACGTGCACATGTTTCCAAAAGGACCAGCAAGTGGAGCAGAACAAATGGTGTGTATTAGTATAACATGAAGGCACATGTCAAATCACTGGGGCAAAAATGGATTTTCTGATAAAATAAGTGATATCAGAGGAACTGAACAGTCATTGAGAAAAGATAAAATTGAATTCATTTCTTTCCTTCATGTAAGAAAGGATTTCCAACAATTCAAAATCCAGATGTCATAAATGAAAAGATTGATGTTTGCTTACATTTCAAGAAAAACTATTTGCATGGAAAAAGGCACCATATACTAGGTCAAAAGGCAAATGACAAAGTGAGAAAGAGTACAGCTAAAGGACTATGTAGATATTATATAACGAACTTTGGTATATTGGAGGAAAAGGACAAAAAGTGTCATCGAAAAGTGGAACTAGTCATTCATGAACAGAAAATTTACAAAATAGATATTAAAATGGCTTTTATATGTTAAAGATGTTTGACTTCATTCATAATAAGAGAAATGTGGATTAAAACTGTACAGAAGGACCATTCTCACCCATCCATTGGGAGAAAATATGAAAGCTTGACAATTCATGCTGCTGGCAAAGCTGTCTGCTAACATGCACTGCTGGTGGGAATTCAAAATGGTATTAGGTTGGTGCAAAAGTAATTGTGGTTTTTGCCTTGACTTTTAATGTAAAAATGTAACGTAAAAAAGTAAATGGCAAAAGCAAGCAGTGGGGAAAGCATTCCCTGTTTAATAAATGGTGTTGGGGAAACTGGCTAGCATTGTGCAGAAAGCAGAAACTGGATCTCTTCCTGACACCTTACACTAAAATTAACTCCAGATGGATTAAAGATTTAAGCATAAGACCTAACACCATAAAAACCCTAGAAGAAAATCTAGGCAAAACCATTCAGGACATAGGCATAGGCAAGGACTTCATGACTAAAACACCAAAAGCATTGACAACAAAAGCCAAAATAGACAAATGGGATCTAATTAAACTCCAGAGCTTCTGTACAG
>CAUYQU010021045.1:0-62616 GCA_963574635.1 Cheracebus regulus
TGCTGTTCAAGTCTTGCTTATTCAGCCCTCCAGACCCCGCTTTCTGTCTACCTTTTCTTCCGCGCACTCCCCTATTCAGGTTAGGACCCTCTTGCTGGCCAAGAGTCCCCGGCAGACATGCCGGCCTCTCGGGAACCCAGAGTCTTGTTGCAAGACGTTGGCTCTGATTGGGTCACTGCAGCCAGCAGGATGTGTGCATTTCCTGGTTCAGGCCTGGGTGGGTCACGAGCTCCAGCTCTGGTGTCAGCAGCAAAATCAGGGTCACCAGAACCATATGGACCAAAACTGAGAGGCAGTAGCTCTGCAGAAGTAAATTAGGATACTCCTTCCAGAAAGATAAATATGTCAGGATGCAAAGCAACAAGCCTGTTAGAGTTGGCCTAAGTGGGCCACGAAAGATAATTTCATGAAATTATCTTTCAGAAAGGTTACTCCCTAATTGACATTTTCTACCAGCTAATAAGGGTGCTCATTTAGCTGGTAGAAAAAGTCAATTAGGGAGTAACCTTTCTGAAAGATAATTTCATGATGCCATACCATAAAACCTTCAAAAATATTTATATCTTTGAATCCAGTACTTTTATTTCAAAAAATATATTCTACAGAAATAACTAAGTACATAAGAACATGCACACAAAAATACCATAAACAGAGAATCCCACGCTCTAAAGAATATTATATTATTTATTTGCATCAAAAGATAGCTGTAAGTGGGAAATGCAAGTCAAAAAGTATCCATAGTTAATTACTCTTTCTTGTAAAATGTACAAATAGGTAAAGGTAGAAAAATTTCTGAAAGACTAAACAAAAGATGTTTAACAATGACTGTTTCTGAATTTTGGGACTACACGCAATAATTAGTTTCTAATTTTTTTGCTTATTTACACCCCTAATTTTCCTAGCCATAATCATGATTTATTTTGTCAAAAAAAAACACCTGGATTTGGTCGTGGTCCACAGTATCTCTGGCTTATGCTCCTTCTCAGCTTTCAGTGGGTTTGTACATGGGTTTGTAAGTTATGGTCTAGAAGAGCAATCAGGACTGAGGGACAGACGCAGGGGAGGTATGATTTAGGGAAAAAAAGCTTTTCTCTTGGAGAAAGTCTCTTTATGAATGTAAACCTTACCTATAGATGTTTATTGTGGCCATACATCTGAACGGAAAGTTAAATACTCATTGTTTTGTGGCCCTCTTAAGTCACCATAGACTCAGAATCGTGCCTTGTGGGGACACAGAGAAAATTCCGTCTACAATGATTAATGAAAAACAGTGTCCAGAATCATTTTTATTCTCCAAAAATTCATGAAATTAATAAAGAAATAAGATTGAAATCTACTGTCAAAAGCTATTCACCTGGAACTACCCAAATGGATGGTTTACTAAGTTAAATTTAAACCAGATACTTTCATTTTTGAAATGGTTCCTTAATGATCCAGAGTCAAACTCTGTATCATGCACCTAACAGAAACTTGGATTGGACCCAGATACTCTAAAATGCCTAGCACTCTTTTGAATTTTCAGATAAAGTTTAATTTTTAATGTTGACAATAATAATAGAGAACTAATTTTTTTTCTTAAGGAGACTAACTTTTCTGTTAAGGAGAAGTTTCTGCCAACACAAGTCCCAAGACATTCCCACTTCCAAGCTCCTTCCCCTGGTCTGAAATTCATGTATAGAGCAATATATCTGACAAGTGGTACTTGCTCCGGAACATTAAGTGGACACATGTCCTGAATCATCAGGGACTAACTTTTCCCCTGAAGCTATATGTTCAATAGCTTTCTCCAGGGGTAGTGTGATTTGCTTAGCTGCTCCTGTCTTAGCCTGAATTTCATGTTTTATAGATAATTCACTTACCACAGGAAACTGTAGCAAACAAGGAAATGAGGTAAGTTGATTGCTTGAATAAAATCATTCTAGAAAAGAAAACAACACATAACTCTGCTGGCTTCAGGCTACATTTAACATAAATCTTAAGGTGATATAGATTTTCTTGTAAATGTCTGAATTGCAAGTCAAAGCACACAATTACCAATATAGAAAATAAGGGGGTTTTTTGTACATTTGTGTCTAGGAAGTTGGAAAATTTATAATGCTTCCCAAGATACAAATTGAGACCTCCAGACTAGTTGTGTTTATTGTTGTTTGGCCACCTCTGTGGCTAGTAATGTTGGAAAGCCAATTGGTAGAGACAGAGTAAACAGTTATGAAACCTCTTGATCTGGGCAAAAAGCAAATTAATAAATAATGACAATAATGTCAGTCCAAAAATTCCTATGTAAAGAAAACCTCTGAAAATATTAAAGCCTATTAAAAAATTTTAAATAAAATATTCTCTTAGATTTAAAATCATCTTACATTTAAATATTTCTACATAAAGGAGTATTAGTTCCTTCTATACCCTCTAAATAGGAAATTAGAATATAAATTAATACTTTTCTCATAAAGTAAAAAGCTATACTTTAAAATTTATAGTTTATTTGGAAACAATCAGAATAATAGAAATTTGCTACCTGAAAACACAATTGCTTCTGTGGAGGTGAGGGAGTCTCTTGTCACTTAAAAATGAACAGTCTTCGAGCTGTTCTAATGTGGCACTGCAGGCACAATTTTGCTTGGCTTCAATATTGACTTTGGGTTTCTGCCAACAGTTTCAACTTTTTGCCCTGTCAACATATTCGATGAACAACCTAACTGTGTTCAGCTGTTAAGTATATTAACTATTTCAGGGAGTGATGTCAGCAAGAATAGGAATAGGAGGTTGTCAGAACAGGAGTTTCTAGTGCTCATTCCTTGCAGAAACATCAATTTGAATAAGCATCCATGCACAAAAATTACTTCACTAGAGCTAAGGAATCGGGTGAGAGGTTACAGCACCTGGTTGCAGCACAGAAATAAGAAAAGACACATTGAAGAGTACAAGAATGACAATTTCACATTATCAGTGTCACCCCACCTTCAAGCCTGGGCAGCACAGTATGGTGAGTGATACCCTCTTCCATGGAGGAAGGACAGTCAAGATAGTACCCAACTTCACCACAGATCCCAAGCACCAAGCCCATTCCAGTAAACCCCAACACTGGAATTCAGGCCTGCCATAGGCCAGACCAGCCTCTGTGGCCTCAGTCCCATGTTCAGCCCTGACCAGGTCAGCTCCTGGAGCTTGAGGCTCCACGATGGCCACAGAAGATCTAGACTTCAGGCCTGCTCCAGCGCTAGCCTGGCCCCCAAGACTCTAACCTCCACATCAATCCCAGCAGCCCAGGGATTCATGTTGGTACCCATGGGCTTAGAATCCAGGCCATTCCCTGCAAATCCAGCACAAGGTCTGTCTCCAGAGATCTCAGTTGATTGCTGGGCCACGTGGACTCAGATGCTGGGCTCACCCCAGTGAACTTTGGTGTCAGGACAGCCTCAATAAACTCAGAAACAGGCCTATCCTCATTAACTCAGGTGCCAGGTGATCCCCACATTAGGCTGGCCTCTGAAGACTCAGGCTTAATGCTCATTTCAGTGCCAAATCAGCCCTGAAGGACCCATGCTTCAAGCCAGTCCTTACACACAGAATACAGACCACCATGCTGAACCCAGAATCCAGCCCTGCCCAGCTTAGAACTCCAGCAGAAATCCTGTGCATGGACCCCAACAGACAGCCACCCACAATCTCTGGTCAGTATGACTAGTGAATGGCTTTCTCTGCTTAAGCTAGTATGTAAAGACTGAAATAAGTGCCTACTTCAATGCAAGGCCACGCTGATCACAAATAATCAGGGAAACAAGAAACCATCAAAGGAAGAAAATAAAGCAGCAGGAGGTGACCCTAAAGAAATGGAGATCTACACTGCATGACAAAGAGTTAAAACTAATTGCCTTAAGGAAGCTCAATGAACTACAAAACAATATAGATAGACAGGAAACAAAATCAGGAAAACAATACATGAGCAAAATTAGAAGTTGAAAAAAAAATAGGAACCATAAAAAAGAACCAAACAGAAATTCTGGAGCTGAAGAACACAATGACAGAACTGAAAAATTTTGCAAACAGCTTCAGCAGCAGACTTGACGAAGCAGGAGAAAGAATCAACAAGCTCAGATACAGGTCATTTGAAATTACCTAGTCAGAGTAATAAAAGGAATGAAAAAGATTGCAGAAAGCTGACAAAACTTACAGGACACTGTTAAGAAAGCCAATATGCAATATAAGAGGCCCAGAAGAAGCAGAGAAAAAGAAAGTTGCAGAAAACTTATTTTAAAAATAAGAACATAAAGCTCCCCAAATTTGGAGACATAAAAGAAATAAACATCCAGATTTATGAAGCCCAAAAGAACCCCAGATAGATTAAATATAAAGAGATCCTCACCATCATGAGAGAATGTTCAAAGCAGCAAAAGAAAAACAATTCTTCACATACAAGAATGGGTAATTTATAAACAAAAGAGATTTAGCTGACTCACGGTTATCCATGGCTAGGGAGGCCTCAGGAAACTTACAATCATGATGGAAGGCAAAGGGGAAGCAGACACCTTCTTCACATGGTGGTAGGAGAGTGTGTGTGTGTATGTCCAGGGGAAACTGCCACTTTCAAATCTCTCACTATCATGAGATCACAGCACATGATCTGTGTTAGGTTATGTGCTGTGATAGGTTAGGCTCTGTACTCTCACCCAAATCTCGTCTTGAACTGTAATCCCCACATGTTGAAGGAGGGGCCTGGTGGGAGGTGACTGGATCAGGGGAGTGGTTTCCCAATCATCTCCCACCAATCACCTCCTTCAATCCAATCACCTCCCACCAGGCCCACCCTTCAACATGTGGGGATTACAATTCAAGATAAGATTTGGATGGGAGTACAGAGCCTAACCTATCATTCTGCCTGCCCCTGGCCTCTCCCAAAACTCATGTCCTTTTCACATTTCAAAACCAATCGTGCCCTTCCAACAGTCCTTCAAAGTCTTAACTCATTTCACATGAACCCAAAAGTCCAAGTCCAAAGTTTCATCTGAGACAAAGCAAGTCCCTTCCCTCTATGAGCCTTTAAAATAAAAAAAAAGTTAATTACTTCCAGAATACAATGGGGGTACAGAAATTGGGTAAAAGTTCCCATTCCAATTGGGAGAAATTGGCCAAAATAAAGGGATCATAGGCCTCGTTCAAGTGCAAAACCTAGCAGGGAAATCATTAAATTTTAAAGCTCCAAAATAATCTCCTTTGAGTCCCTGTCTCACATCCAGGGCATGCCAATGCAAGGGGTGAGCTGTCAAGGCTTTGGGCAGCTTTGTCCTTGTGGCTCTGCAGAGTACAGCCCCTATGGCTGCTTTCATGGACTGGCACTGAGTGCCTGCAACTTTTCCAGGCATATGGTGAATGTGGTCAGTGGATCTGCCATTCTGGGGTCTGGAAGATTGGGGCACTTTTTTCCACAGTTCCACTGGGTAGTACCCTAGTGGGGACTCTGTGTGTGGGCTCTAATCCCACATTTCACAGGTACACAGCCCCTGTAGCAGACTTCCGCCTGGACAACCAGGTGTTTCCATACATCCTGTGACATTGACATGGAAGGTCTCGAAGTTCAACTCTTGTTTACTGTGTACTTGCAGGCCCAAGAGCATGTGGAAGCCACCAAGGCTTGGGGCATGCACCCTTGAAGCAACAGCCTGAACTATGGCCCCTGTTAGCCACAGCTGGAGCTGGAGTGGCTGGGGAACAGGGTACCAAGTTGCAAGGCTGCATAGAACAGTGGGACCCTGGGCTCAGCCTATGAAACCATTTATTCCTCTTAGGCCTCTGGGCTTGTAATGGGAGAGGTTGCCTTGAAGATCTCTTAAATGCCCTGGAGACATTTTCCCCAGTGTTTGGCAATTAACATTTGGCTCCTGGTTACTTATGTAAATTTCTGTAGCTGGCTTGAATTTCTCCCCAGAAAATTGGTTTTTCTTTTCTACCACATGATCAAGCTACAAATTTTCCAAACTTTTATGCACTGTTTCCCTTTTAAATATAAGTTCCTATTTCATATCATCTCTTTGTGAATGTATACGACTGCATGCTTTCAGAAAAAAACAGGTTGTAGCTTGAATGCTTTTCTGCTTAGAAATTTCTTCTGCCAGATACCCTAAATAATCTCTTTTGAGTTCAAAGTTCTATAGATATTTAGGGCAGGGTCAAAATGCTGCCAGTCTCTGCTAAAGCATAGCAAGAATGACCTTTGCTCCAGTTCCCAATAGTTTCTCTTCCCCATCTGAGACCACCTCAGCCTGGACTTCATTGTCAATATGACTATCAGCATTTTGGTCAAAACCATTCAACAAGTCTCTAGGAAGTTTCAAACTCTCCTACATTTTCTTATCTTCTTCTGAGCCCTCCAAACTGTTCCAGCCTCTGCCTGTTACCCAGTTCCAAGGTTTCCTTCACATTTTCAGGTTATCTTTTAGCAGTACCTAACTCTGCTGGTACCAATTATCTGTATTGTTCATTTTCACACTGCTAAAAGATATTACCTGTGACTGGGTAATTTATAAACAAAAGAGGTCTAATTGACTCACAGTTCCTCATGGCTGGGGAGACCTCAGAAAACTTACAATTATTGTGGAAGGTGAAGGGAAAGCAGTTACCTTCTTCACAAAGCAGTAGAAGAGAGAGTGACCATGTGCACAGGGTTAACTGTGACTTTTAAACCATCAAATCTCATGAGAACATCCTCACTATCATAAGAACATAATGGGGAAAACATCCCTGTGATCAAATCATCTACCCTCCTTTGGCACATGGGGATTGCAATTCGAGATGAGATTTGGGTGGGGGCACAGAGCCAAATTATATCACCAGACAAATAAAAGTTGTGGGATTTCATCACCATTAAATCTGCCTTACAAAAAATGCTAAAGGGAATTCTCAAATTTAAACAAAAGGGCACAAACTAACATAAAAGCGTATGAAAGAATAAAACTCCATTAAAGGTACTCTTAGACAGTCAAATTCAGAATACTCTAATACTGTAATTGTGAAACAGTCACTTTTAACTCAGTATAAAAGTTAAAAAAATTATTAAAAATACTATAACCACAATAATTTGTTAATGAATACACAACATACAAAAGATGTAAACTATGGCACAAGTAATAAAATGTGGGAGGAGGAGAAGTTAAAATATAGTATTTTTAAATGCAGTTGAATTTATCAGCTTGAAATAGATGGCTATAACTATTTTATGTAAACCTCATCATAACCACAAAGAAGAAGTTTGTAGTAGATACACAAAACATAAAGAGAAAGGAATCAAAGCAAATTGCTCCAAAAAAGTCATTAAATCATGAAGGAAGACAGTGAGACAAAAAGAAGCAACAAAGGAGCTACAAAACGATCAGAAAACAATTAACAACATGATAGCAGTAAACCTTTTCCTACCAAGAATTACTTTAGATGTAAATGTATTAAATTATCCAATCAAAAGACAGTGAATGAGTGAATTAAAAACAAGATCTGACTATATGCTGTCTGTAAGAGACTAACTTTAGCTTTAAGGACAGACATAAGCTGGAAGTGAAGGGATGGAAAAAGAGATTCCATTCAAATGATAACCAAAAGAAAGCAGAGTTGGCTATCCTATAACAGATGAGATAGAGTTTAAGTCAAGTGCTGTCACATGAGACAGAGAAGGTCATTACATAATGATAAAAGGGTCAATGCAAGCAGATATAACAATTGTATTAAAAGGATATAATGATATCAAGAGGATATAACAATTGTAAATACATATGTACCCAATATCAATGCATCTAAATCTATCAAGCAAATATTAACATAACTAAAGGAGAAATAAATAGCAATGTACTTTCACCAATGAATAGATCACCTAGAAAGAAAATCAACAAGGAAACTGTGGATTTCAAAACACTATTAAGTCAATAGACCTAACAGACATGTGCAGAACATCCTTCCAAAAGCAGCAAAATACACATTCTTTTTAAGCGCACGCAGAACATTCTCCAGGATAGGTCATATATTAGGCCATGAAACACATCGTAATACATTTACGAAGACTGAAATAAGTATCTTTTCCAACCATAATGGCATAAAAGTAAAACTCAATAACAGAAAGAAAACTGGAAAATTCACAAATACATGAAAACTAACACACTCCTGAACAACCAATGAGTCAAAGAAAAAATCAAAAGGAAAATCAAAAAATATCTTGAGAAAAATAAAAATGGAAACAAAATTTATGGGACTGAAAATTCATGAGATGCAGCAAAAAGCAGTTTTAAGAAGGAAGCTGATAGTGATAAACGCCTACCTTAAGAAAACAGAAAGATCTGAAATATCCTAACTTTACACCTGAAGCAATAAGAAAGAAAAAATAGTAAGCCCTAAGTCAGAGGAAGAAAGAAAACAATAAAGGTCAGAGCAGAGATAAATGAAATAGAGAGTAGAAAAACAACAGAAAATGTCAATGACACTGCTGTTGTTTTTAAAAAGATAAATCAAGAAATCTTTAGACTAGGAGAAAAAGAAAAAAACTCAAATAAAATTATAAATGAAGGAGGAAACATTGCAATGAATATCACAGTAATACAGAAAATCATGAGACTACTATGAAAAACAATACATCAACAAATTAGATAACATAGAAGAAATAGATAAATTCCTAGGAACATACAACCTACCAGACTGAATCAGGAAGAAATAGAAAATCTGAACAGGCCAATGATGAATAAGGAGATTACATCAGAATAAAAACTGTCAGCTAAGAAAAGCTTAGGACCTAGTGTCTCCACTGGTGAAGTCTATAAACATTTGAAGAAGAACTAACATCAATCTTTCTCAAACTTTCAAATAATTGAAAAGGAGAAAACACTTCTAATCTCATTTAATGAGGCCAGCATTAGTTTGATAGCAGAGCCAAACAAGAACATCACAAGAAAATAAAATTAAAATTATAGATCAATATTCCTCGTGGACATAGATCCAAAAATCCTGAAGAAAATATTAGCCAGACTAAATGCAACAACACATTAAAAGGATCATGATCAACTGAGCCTGGGATGCAAGGATGGTTCAACATATGCAACTAAATAAATGTGATATACCACATTAACAAAATGAAGGATAAAAATCATATGATCATCAGAAGAGATGCACTTGTACCTACATATGGAATCTAAAAAAGTCAAAGTCATAATAACAGAGAGTAGAATAATGGTAGCCAGAGTATGGGGAGTGCAGTCTATGGGGTGATTTTGGTCAAGGGGTCCAGAGTTTCAATTATGCAGTGTGAATAAGTTGGAGGATGTAACATACCACATTGTTTCCATCATCAGGAAGCAGCTATACTGCTAGAATGGTGGAACGGTATTTCAAAGTCACAATTACAATGCCAACTAGATGACAATACTTTGCAGGGCTGGGGCAAAATTCTCCAGAAGGCTGTGTATGCTCTGAATCGGCATCCAATATGTAGTACTGTTTCTCCTATAGCCAGGATTCACGGGTCCAGGAATCAAGGGGTGGGAGTGGAAGTGGCACCATTTGCCATCACCCATAGCGATCCACTAGCAAACTTTTTGCTTCCTGTTCCCAAGACATTACTTTCTGCTTGCCTAAAGGTCTTAACTCCAGAGGGAAAATTGCTGCCCCTAGAAGGCACAAAGATTCCACTAAACTGTAAGTTAAGATTGCCACCTGACCACTTTGGGCTCCTCCTACTTCTAAGTCAACATGCTAAGAAGGGAGTTGCAGTGTTGGTTGGGGCAACTGACCTGGACTATCAAGATGAAGTTAGTCTATCACTCCATAGTGAAGGTAAGGAAGAGTACGTGAGAAATACAGGAGATCCCCTCATCAACTCTTAGTATTACCATGCTGTGATTAAGGTCAATGGGAAACTACAACAGCCCAATCCAGGTGGTACTCCATACAGCCCAGACCCCTTGGGAATGAAGGTTTGGGTCACTCCACCAGGTAAAAAACCACAACCTGCTGAGATGCTTGCTGAAAGCAAAAGGAATAAAGAATGGATAGTAGAAGAAGGTAGTCATCAGTACCAGCTATGCCCATGAGACCAGTTGCAGAAATGAGGAGTTTGTCATATCTCCTCCTTATTTTGTTAAGAATGTGTTTGTGCATATATACACTTGCACTAAGAAAATATCTTCATTTTATTGACTTTTTCCTTTATCGTGTAACATAAGATTTATTTGCTTTGTGTCAACATTTAAATGTTAACTTTATGCAATAGCATTTGAATTGGGGATTGGTGCATTTCTGGTTGTACAAAGGATAGCTCTATTACGTTAGGTGTAATTATCTTTAATTATACCTTATTGTTGTCTTTATTTGAAGATCATATATGATTTCAGGAGATGCATAAGTGTTCAAGCAGACAAGGAGTGGACTCGTGGTGGTTAATATTGAGTGTCAACTTGACTGGATTGAAGGATGCAAAGTATTGTTCCAGGATGTGTCTGTGAGGGTGTTGCCAAAGGAGATTAATATTTGAGTCAGTTGACTGGGAAAGGCAGACCCACCCTCAGTCTGGGTGGGCGATATCTAATCAGCTGCCAGCAGGGCTAGGATAAAAGGCAGAAGAACGTGGAAGGACTAGACTGTCAAAGTCTTCTGGCCTCCATCTTTCTCCTGTGCTGGATGTTTCCTGCCCTGGAACACTGGACTCCAAGTTCTTCAGCTTTTGGATTCTTGGACTTACACCAGTGGTTTGCCAGGGGCTCTTGGACCTTCGACCACAGGCTGAAGGCTGCACTGTCCACTTTCCTACTTTTGAGGTTTTGGGACTTGGACTGGCTTCCTTGCTCCTCAGCCTGCCGACAAACTACCATGGGATTTCACCTTGCGATCCTGTGAGTCAATACTCCTCAATAAACTCCCCTTTATATGTACATCTATCCGATTAGGTCCATCTTTCTAGAGAACCCTGACTGATACAAACATGGTGACTATAGTTCATAATACTGTATCATACACATGAACTTTGCTAGAGAACAGATCTTATGGGTTCTCAGCCACACATACACACACAGGCACAAATGATAACTATGTAAAATAATGGACATGTTAATTAGCTTGATCGTGGTAATCATTTCACAATCTATATGTATATCAAAACATTACGTGGTATCCAGTAGATATATACATAATTTTTATTTGTAAATGATACATCAAAAAAGTTAGAAAAATGCTGTATTCAAAAAGACCCTAATTTCATTTTAGGGTCACACAGTTTATGCACAGGTTTCCATTTTTAAAAATGCTCATAACATTCCCAGTTATTTGATGGCATGCAGTTGAAACCTCATCTAATTGAACTTTTTTTTATTAGAGTTGCTTGGAGGCACAGTGAATAACGGATGGGTATGGCTAGCTCCTCCTAGAGGGATATTTTAGTAAATGATATCTATGCTTTCCTATACCCTACAAAGAATCATGTAATACTGAAATCTTAGATTTGGAAGGGACTGGGTTGATGTTTAGGTCCTATTCCCATTCAATTCAGGAAATACAATATATCAGGCTTGACAAACCACAGCTCACAGACCAACCACATTTGGCTTTGTACCTGTTTTGTAAATAAAGTTTTATTGAAACACAGCCATGGCCATTCATTCACTTACTGTCTATGCCTGCTTTCACCTTACAACGGCAGAGTTAAGAAGTTGCTACAAAGGCAGCATGGCCTCCAAAGGCAAGAAGATTTACTATCCGACTCTACAGATAAGGTTGGCTGAAACCTTCTGGATAGCACTTCTGACATAGACTTTAAACTTTCCTGTCAAAAGACTTCGAGTGAGGAGAAACCGGTTTTCTAAGCAGCCTGCTCCAACTCAGGGAGCTCTATTTTATTTTTAAGAAAAGAAAAAACTCCCTGTATACTGAAATATACCTCCTTGCAATTTCTACCCTTCAGTCCTAGATTTACGTACTAGACCCACACAAAATAATTTATTCTTTTTCTGCTTTTAAAATATTTAAAGACTATAATGACTTGCCCACTAAATCGCCTTTGTTTTCTGTTCTTTGAAATTACAGTATATCATCTTGGTCAGTAAATTAGAGCTTTAGGGAGTTTATTCTTAATATTTTATGTATATTACTGGAATGCAAAACTGTATTTATTAGAAATGTAGGATAATGTTGCCAATAAAATATTTTCTGGCGAGACTGAAGTAGCATATTTTAAATATGCATGCTGTGCTGTCTTGTTGATTTAGGATATCAAATGGTGCAGCAGCAGTCAACAAAACTCTCTACTTTGTGCTGTATGAAAGAATTTAAATTTTAGATTTCATCTGCTACGGGGCTCAGCAGAAAAAAAAAGACAAGTGGGACAAAAGTGCCCTGCCTTCAAATCACAGCAGAAACTCTCAGGGTTTGTTTCCCTAGAAGGTGAGATTACAGACTTTTAACCTATTTAAATGTGCTTCTGTGTTTAAAGCTTTCTCACAGTGAAACATGTTACATTCTAGTAATACAATAAAACTAAAAAACCAGCTGGGCGTGGTGGCTCATGACTGTAATCCCAGCACTTTGGGAGGCTGAGGCAGGCAGATAAACTGAGGTAGGGAGTTCAAGACCAGCCTGACCAACATGGAGAAACCCCTTCTCTACTAAAAATACAAAATTAGCTGGGCATGGTGGCATGCACCTGTCATCCCAGCTACTCGGGAGGCTGAGGCAGGAGAAGCACTTGAACTTGGGAAGCGGAGGTTGTGGTGAGCTAGGATCATGCCATTGCACTCCAGCCTGGGCGACAAGAGCGAAACTCTAAAAAAAGAAAATACTTAAAAACCTCTGTAGATCCAGGTGAACCAAATCAGAATTAAATTGAAAAGAGACGTGGTAGGTAGAATTCCAAAATGTCCTCCCAAATCTCCCACTCAAATCCTGGGGACGGTGAACAAGATGAGATATCACATCTGCCCATGATTTTGTTATATGAGAAAAGCAATTCTGCAGATGGGGTTGAGATTATGAAACAGTTGACTTTGTACTAATCAAAATGGAAACGATCAGGGTGGGCTGAATCCCATCCTACGAGCCCACTAGAAGCAGCGTTCTCCTTGCTGTCAGCATGAGAACTCAGAGAGAGGCGGAGTGTGGGAGGGACTGGCAGAAGGGGAGCACTCCAGTGCTGGCTTTGAGATGGCCATGGCGACCTCACTTCTACAATCCCAAAGCACTGAACATTCCAACAGATTGCACGTGCTTGCAAGAGGACTTTTCTCCAGCGCCTCCCCTGAGACGCTTTCCAGGATGAGGCCTCTCCACCTCCCCTTGTCCTAGATCCCCACGTCTCACTTCAATCAGACCACTGCTCAAGCGTCATCTTTTCCGGATGCCATCCTCCAGCAAGCATCTCATCTGAAAAGGACCTTCCATCTCTTCCACCTCCTGTCTTACTATTCTTTGTCTTTCTGCATAGTGTTTCTCATCCCCACCGTTCTGTTACCTCCTTGACTATTTCTCTGTTGTTTTTCTGATGCCCACTATCTGTAACACCTTGCTGGTAGGACTGGGGCTTGTTTGCTGTCTTTCCCCAGTTCCCTGAGAAGTACTTGGCAGATGTTTAGGAATAAAAGAGCAAAATGATAAATAAGCACACGAAGAAGGAATGAAATATTTTTTAAAAACAAGAGGTTGAGAACAGGAAGTTTCCTTTGCCCACAGTGTAGACCATCTCATTCTCACATGAGTCACCATCACACATGTAAACTATCAACTGCTGGTTTTAGATGACACCGAAAATGATTGTTGGATGGATTCTGATTGGTCCTTGTTCTGCCGAATGCCCTTTGGTGGGAGCAAATGTCCTCTTGACGTTCTGTCCGATTGGATCATATGAGACACTGCAGTCCTGGCCTTTCCAAAACAGCATTGCTTTTGGAAACAACCCAGCAGTGGTAACATCATCAAGCATTACTGATGGTAGTCACAATTAAGGCACAGACAGCTGAAAAGACTGAAGCACAATCCCACTCCTAGGAAGATGTGGCAATATGATAAAATGAGTTGTACCTGAGTGATTTAAATGTCTTAATTTAGCCTGAGAAACATGGCAAAACCCCATCTCTACAAAAAAAAAAAAAAATACAAAAATTAGCCAGGTGTGGCAGCATGCACCTGTAGTTCTAGCTACTCAGGAGACTGAGATGGGAGCATCCCTTGAGCCCAGGAGGTGGAGGTTGCTGTGAGCCGTGATAGTGCCCCTGCACTCCAGCCTGGGTGACAGAGTGAGACCATGTCTCAAAAAATAAAATAATTAAATGTCTTAATTTACTGTATTTCCATAAGCATAACACTTAAAACTTGGGCTTCATTTGAGCAAGCAAAGAGGCAAAGCTTAAAGGTAGAATACAGAAAGAAAAAGAAAGAAGGAAAGAAAGGAAAAAAAAGGTTACTCTCCTTCCTAGGAGTGCCCAATAGACACTTCTGTGTCTACATATTTTTTTTTTTTTTTGCTATTCAGCTAAAACACATTTTTTAAACTATATATGGCAGTTTCAGTTTACTAAAAGTAAACTGAAAACATCTAAAAAATAAGACAGGCATGTCTAAATAATGTGATAATTTTTCTTCCTGATAAGATCTATACTGTTTGTACGACCTTTATTGAAGGAAAAAAGTTATTACAACTTTTTATATAGGAAGCTGCATTTTAGTATAGGCTTTATTTCTGTGAAAAAAAAAATTGAATAGTATCAGAAAAGGCAGAGATCAGTAAATGCAAACCCCAACAGAAAGAAAATGATGGGTAAAGAGGAGACAGAATCATGGAAGGAGAAAGAACGTGCCAATAATTTATCTACCGGGATAAAGAGAACAAGATTAACAGCTAAAGGCTGGAGTTCATTCCAAAATTGAATTCGGCCTGAGGAAATAACCATTTGGTGAACTTACAGACAAGAAACTGAGGAAAGAATCCAACAGGTTCGTTTTAGTAATTAGAGATGAGAGATGTACCCCTGAAATCTGGTATACAGCTAGCCAGCAGGAAAACAAACCTGGTTTAATTAGAGAAGGAGAAAAATGACTAATTAGTCCAGCGAGTCATCAAGCCAGAACCAAGAAACTAGACTGCTGTGTTAGGTTAAGCCTAGCTGCATCCTAAAACGATGCACTGTCACTTTAGCTTTCCTACTATCTAGAAAAGAGAAAACCGCATTTTCTTAAATGGTATTGCATTTAAATGACTGGCGGGCAAATGTGCTGTTAATCCAATCTAAATTATTGAGCAGCACAAAGAAAATAGGGTGAAGACCCAAGATCATATTCAGAGAATCAGGGCCCTTTCTTCAACCTGCAGCTGGCCTGACACATGCTAAGGCACTTTTGTGTCATAAATGAAAGGCAATCCATGTGAGCAAAGGGCAATATACTGGCTCTTGGGTTCCCAAGGAGGGTGGACCCACGGAACAGTGGGCAGGGCAGACATGCAGTGTGCCTCAACGTCACCTAGCATGTGGGACTCCGGCTCCTCCAGGATTCTGTGCATTTCTTCTGTCTTCTTCTCTACTCATCACCCAGCAGCTGCTCCAGAGGTTCTACTGCTGATGGATCTTGGAGCTTCCACTACAAGAACTGTATCTGTTTTTCAATTGCAGCTGGGAAAACTCATGGGGAGAACTCAAATTTAACCTCTCTTAAGGTTGAGAAAGTGGGATTGCCTAAGAACATGGCAGCTCCAATTGAAACCACGAATTTACAGTATGTGTATACTGGGGAAGGAAAAAGATAGGGAGAACAGAAGAAAAGAGGGTAATTTGTTGTAGGACAATTTCAAAAATAAGAGTGCTGCTCCTGGAAAAAGAGGGTGCCTAGGCAGATGAAAATTTTTTAACGTATCACTCAGGGATTAGATGCTGGAAGGAAAAATGTTTTGATCTTCTAGACACATTCCAGATAAAAATGGATCTTTTTATGACCGCCATCTCTTATTGGGTCATTTGGTCCAGAAACTGACATTCCCCAGCTGTCTGTGACAATGCACAGGGCCCCAGTCAACAGTCCATCACCTGGAGAGGTTTCTGGTTCTCTAAATCCCTGGGGCCAGTGATGCTGTGGTTTTTGCCTATTCCCAGTAACTGAGCTTACCTTGTGCCTTCAGCTGAGCAAAATGTTCTGGTGATTCTACTTCTAGTTGATTTTTCAGTCAGAGAAATTCACAGTGTATGACAATAGAACAGGAAGCTTTTGTTAGGAAATCCAAGAGTCACTGATGACATCAACTTGACAGTGCTATTTCTTTTATTACCCATTAGGAACCAGCCACCCACTGGCTTATCTTTTAGCAGTTTTCTATGTTTTGAATTGATATCATTTCTTAGAATAAAATGCAGCACCTGCATCTAAAATAATGTATTTTTCTTGAGACATGTCTTTCAAACAGCAGACAGACAGCGGGGGGGGGGGGGGGGTAATGGGCACATAGACAGACACTTGATCATCTTATAAAACAAGGCAGCATCCACATTTCAATACTGCAGCACATGAAATAATTTGTCAGTTCCTACTCTGTCATAGCTTAAATGACTTACTGACTAAAATAAGAGTAACAACAATTCTACAGCTGAATGAGGTTCTCAGGCCAAAAGGTAACATTAAGCAAGGTTTTACTTTAATGCCATGTGTCACGTAGGGTCACTAAAAACAAAATGTAAGAGATAAAGGTAAGTGCATAAAATTGAAAGATAATACCAATTTAAATGAATACAACTTTTATTATCCAATATCACCTTGGAAGGAAATTTTCTAATATACCCATTTTCTAGATAATAAGATCAACCATTTGATGAGAATGTTTCGAATTGTATCCTCTCCTTCCTTGACTTTTTCCTCATCTGTTTAGGACCTGGGTTGTATGCACTGTGGCTCTCTGGGATAATTAACGGTGCAATGGCTGAGGCTTCCTCTGCCCTAAATGGCCCGGGCTGTAGGGCTTACCAAATGGCTTTGGTTCTGTGACTTCTTCCTTTGCCAGCCATTGAAAAATACATATCCTCCCTTCTTGATTGCCTGCTATCTGCTATTGCCTATTGGGAGCATAATCACATAAGTTCTAAAGTCCTTCCAGTTCCAAAGCCATTGATCAAACCTGTGAGACACTGAGAGACTGGCAATTACTGAGGAATCTCTGCCAATAACATATGATATATAAAGGTAACTGTGATTCTATAAAGAATGAATAAAAATTGAAAACAACAAAACCAATCTTGTTTAAATTATTAAATGAAGTTTTAAGAAATCATGGAGTTGGTAGATGTATTGTCCATCAAATTAAAATTCAGGGAATATGTGTCAGTTATCAGTTTGATAAGTATGATCTGTAGGGTTGAATTAACTAAAGGTCTAACTTTAAATGAAGTGAGATATTACTGGGTTACTAAAAATAGATGAATGGCTTTTTCTTTTAAAGAAGGAAGAATCCCAGAACAATGCCTAAATCAGAAGACCCATGTTCTATGACACATCTGATCATCACCCCAAGTTCCACAAAGCTACAGCATATTGTAGAAGGCATATCAGCATGCAAGTGGGGAGATTTAGAGTATAGATCTCTATGTATTTCCAGCTCTGTCACCAACTGGCAACATGACTTTGGGCAGAAACTTACTTTCTTATTAATTCCATCCCTTTACTATAATATAAAGGAGCATAACTAGGTAAGTTTTAAGGCTCTTCTAACTCCAAAAGGCATGATTAACCCTGTGAGGCACTGTGAAAAATTGGAGATTCTAAAGATGAATCTCTTCCAATAATATGATATATAAAGGTGCTTGTGATTCTATGAGGAATTAAATGAAGATTATATGTGCACAAACGATAAACTGTACAGAATGTATGAATAAACTTGTAAATAATCTGCTCTGTGTTATAAAATCTGAAAAGTACTATAATTTTTCTTGTCATAACTGATGCCACTAATAATTTTTAAAACCTAAGAGCCTAAGTCAGAGTACTTAATTACTCACTCTTTTCAAATTATGTTGTGTATGTGTCTGTGTGTGTTCCTGAGTCAACATGAATAACTTTAAAAAATTCTAAAGGTATTCTGGGCATGGTGCCTCATGTCTGTAATCCCAGCACTTTGGGAGGCTGAGGCGGGTGGATCATCTGAGGTCAGGAGTTTGAGACCAGTCTGGCCAACATAGTGAAACCCTGTTTCTACTAAAAATACAAAAAAAATTAGCTGAGTGTGTTGGTGGGCACCTGTAGTTCCAGCTACTTGGGAGGCTGAGGCAGGAGAATCATTTGAATCAGGGAGACAGAGGTTGCAGTGAGCCGAGATTGCACCACTGCACTCCAGCCTGGGCGACAGAGCGAGCCTCGGTCTCAAGGAAAATACAAAACTCAAAACTCTTTGTTAGACTTGATGTCAAGATCACTGGCGACAAGGAAAAATTAGGACGAGGGGATTCAAGCATATTGAACTCGTGATCCATAAATTGTAAATGCCAAGAATCTCTTAAAGACTTTTGTCATGATAAAGGCACAACCCAATGACATGGTTAGGGTTTGTCTGCATTTCTCCTCTTCAGCTTTATCCAGATGCCATTACTTGGACGAAGAATCAACTGTCCTTCTAGACCAAGTTCTTCTCTTTTCTGGTTGGATTCTATCCAAAAGTGCCTCAGGATGCATGAAAGAATGGTCTTTTCTTCCATCATAGCAAACTTTTGACCTTCAAATTAATGTAAATATCATCACTTTGGTTATAGACTTATCCCAAATGTGAGAAACAAGGGTTCTATCATAGGAAGCAAGCCATTTTGTATTTTCACAGTAGGCAGAAGGAGAATGAGAATGACTTGGGACACTTGTTAAAGATAAAGAGTCTTGAGTGCCCCTCCCTGCTCCCACCGTGTGTATCTCAGTAGCTGGGGAGGGCCAGGGAATTTGTTCTCCAACTGATCCAGATAAATCCTGAGCTCATTCAAGCTTGAGACTCACTACGCTAGATTATGTCTTAGTGGGTCTTTAATGTACTATGGATTCACCAAAAAAGCTTCATATTCACACATCTCAATCTGACCTCACTTTACTAATGTCTGCATTGACATAAACGATAAAATGCTAGCGATACTAAAACCAGAAGGGTTTAAAATGCAGGGCGACGATGTGTATTCATGTTGCTTGAATACTCCAGCTGGCCATATGCCAAGGATTTTTTTTGATTTGCAAAATGAAATTCTTAAAAGCAATAAACACAAAAATTAGGTTAGCCATAAGTAACCACAGGAAGAAGTTTTTAACACAATAAATTATATTCTACTGTAATTAAAAATCAACAGCATTTCAGAACTCCGCCATGAAACTGATTATGTTTTATGTTATGGGTCATTGTGTCTCTCTCCAAATTCATATGTTGAAGTCCTAACTTCCCATACCTTAGAATGTGACTGTATTTGGAGACAGATCATTTAAAAAAGTCATTAAGTATAAATAAGGTCACTGGGGTGGGCCCTTGTGTGGAGAGATCTGGACACGGACCCACACAGAGGAAAGACTGAGTGAAGACATGGGGAGAAGATGGCCTCTCCAAGCCATGGAGACAGGCCTCAGCAGAAGAAGCCCTGCTAGCACCTTCATCTCATACTTCCAGCCCCTAGAACTGTGAGAAATAAATGTCTGCTGTTTAAGCCACCCAGTCTGTGTTATTTTGCTATGGAAGCCCATGCAGGCTAATATACTAATATACCTTTTGACAATGATATTTTAAAATTACAAAGCACAGTAAGTGAGGGAAAAAAGAAACCAGACATTTTTTTTTAAGGCTGGTGCATACGGGCAATGTCACATCACATCTCAAAGGAATCTCTGTGAGAAACCCACTATCATCATGTGGGTGTGAAAGGTCAAACAATTGAGAGGAATACAAACCTATACAGTTCCTGGGTCCAGCAGAGAAGGGCACATAGGCATATGGATGGCGCCCTTGGGCATTCTCAGGGAAGAAGCGCTCAGGCTGGAACTCCTCGGGATTAGGGAAGTATCTTGGATCTCTGTGCAGTGCATAGGGAATGATGACAGCTTCCGTGCCTTTCAGAACTCTGTAACCCGCTGTCAAGAAGTAATCAACACATCATGAGACTGGAGCAGGACAGATTAAAGAATTTCCTTTTCCCTTCTACTTTAGGTATAGCATACTTACCCACTTCACAATCTTCACTAAGACTACGGGCAAATAGGGGAACAGAAGGAAAAAGGCGAAGGGTCTCCTTAATAACACATTCCAGATACCGAAGTTTCTTCAGGTCTTCTGTGGTAGCAGGACGGTCAGACTTCCCTGATGAAAGCAAGTAGATAAGAGGACCTGAAATTAAGGTGTGGGCCTGGGGTGCAGACATCAAAGAAGAACACGTGGACCAAGGCACGAGATGCTAAATACTCATCAAATACCCATCAAAGAAGAACACGTGGATCAAGGCATGAGATGCTGAATACCCATCAAATACCCAAAGATGAACACATGGACCAAGGCACGAGATGCTAAATACCCATCAAATACCCATCAAAGAAGAACATGTGGATCAAGCCATGGGATGCTAAATACCCATCAAACACCCATCAACGAAGAACACGTGGATCAAGGCACTGGATGCTAAATACCCATCAAACACCGTTCAAAGAAGAACATGTGGCTCAAGCTACGTGATGCTAAATACCCATCAAACACCCATCAAAGAAGAACACCTGGATCACAGCATGGGATGCTAAATACCCACAGCTAAAGCAGAATTTCTAACATTATGTATAATGAAAATAAAATGAGACAATGTGTCAAGTAAAATAGACATGAAAGTTCACATATTATACGAATCCATGAATAGGATGTGCTTGGAATAGGTAAATCCATAGAGACAGAAAGTCCATGAGAGGCTGCCAGGGCCAGGGGAAGGACGAATGAAGAGTGACTCGTTAATGATACTGAGTTTCCTTTTGAGGTGGTGAAAATGTTCTGGAATTATGTAGATGTGACTATCGTACGATATGGGGAAAGTGCTAAATGCCACGGAAATGTACATTTTAAAATGATGGATTTTATGTCATGTGACATTTACCTCAGTAAAAAGAAAATAACATAAGGAATTAATACTTGCAACTCAGCACACAAAGATTAGCTGCTCAAAAATTTTAGAATCAGGATTGGGGGTAGAAGAAAAAGTGAGGCACAAGAAGCAGAAAACAGGAGATGCACAGAACAAAGACTCTAGAAATGATGACTGTGTCACTGATTCTGCAGGAGCATTTGTGAAGCTGGCAATCAGCTAAACATCATAGGGGACACAAAACATCGGAACCTATTCAAGTATGTTTGTTTCTCCTGGGAAGCAGTGAGACCCCTGAGAACAGCAGCACACATCTGTGCACCCCACGCTTTAACCTCAAGGATGGCAGCATGCATCTGTGCACCCAGCATCTAACCTCGAGGACGGCAGCACGCATCTGTGCACCCCACGCTCTAACCTCGAGGATGGCAGCATGCATCTATGCACCCAGCCTCTAACCTTGAGGACGGCAGCACACATCTGTGCACCCCAGCATCCAGCCCAGTGCAGTCACTTGCCAGGTGACTGGCAGAGGCCTGTGAGAGAATGGATGAAGCCTTGCAAAGGGGATGGTACTGGAAAGGATCCCACAGGGAAGCCTTCCTGCTCATTACACTGTTTTTACAACACACTGCATCTCTGCAGTGGACTTAGCACCACAATATAACCAGTGAAGGGGCCAAACATACCAAACACGTCGTCCAACTCATTGTCCACTTTTTTCTGGACTTCTGGGTTAGAACCCAAAAGGTGTAAAGACCAGTTTATTGCGGCTGCAGTTGTGTCGTGGCCCTACAAATGGAGAAAACAATCGCTTAAAATGCAGAAGCAGGCTGCGATGATTAGGAGTGACCAGCAACCGCTTTTGAATTGTCTCTGGATTTGACGGCTGCACTGTGACTGAAGAACATAAGAAATTAATTCTGTGCAGCACCTTACCTCGGTGATAAACAAGCAAACAATTCCTGAAAAATGGAGGTTCATGCCTAGAGATGACAGCTCCACGCCACTCCGTGTTGCACACTCGCGGGACGTGCCTGTGCTGTGTTAATAAAGGGGGCGTTCCACGGGCACTAGGTGAGCTGCGCCTCTGTGAAGGGGATGAAGCCTGATGTCCCAGAGCCTGCTGGGCAAGTCTGTCCTTCTCTGCCTTCCGCTATCTGTAAGGTGGGCCTTACCTGTGGATGGCAGGTGCCAGGGGGTATAGGTGTGCTTCTAAGTCCTATCCTCTGCATTCAAAAGTGGACAACAACCTCATTTAATACTTGCTGAGTTGTAGGCAAAATACTAAGTACGTTGCAAAAACTGACTCAATTAATCTGCACAAAAACTCCATGGAAGACTCATTAGTGATTTACATTCAGAGATTAAAAACTCAGGACAAAGATGTGGTGAAATAACATCCCCTGTGCTAAGCAGCTTAGTGGGAGGCAGAAGCAGGAACTGAGGCTCCAGCATGTCTGAGGACAAGGCCAGCTGTGCTGATGCCGTTCCCCGCACGCCCCATGTGCTCAGGAGGCTCCACCTGCACCTCTCACACACGTGCAGCGTCTCGGCTGCCTTCCTCCCACCCACTTGATAGTTCAGGCCTTGGCCTCTTATCTGCCTCTTCGGCTCCCCAGCGCATTCCCATGTGTAAAAGTGGTGAGTTCTTCAGAAAAAAAACGTATCTGGAAAATCAATCACAGTAATCCACCTCTCTGAGTGAAACGTTGAGGACAAAAAGAGAAAAAAAATATCACCTCTATAAAAGATCTCACTTTTCCATTTTCCCTATGTGGCACAAGTGATTATTGTAATGTTTCATTCTCTGTGCAGAAATCTCCAAAGTACTTGTTTTATAAAACAGCTTGTGAATTGAATTGTTTGGGGCTTATTCTGCAATTCTTAAAATACACAGCCTACAGGTTCCTGAGGCCGGCGCCTTATTGCATTTTCCCAGCACTTGCAGCTACAGAAACTACTCGGAGCTCCAGTTTTGAGCTCTGGCCCATCATGCTCGCTTGTCTGCTAAGTACATACGGAAGTACTCTGGCTAAACAATTGTAATAGCTTTCCTTGAATTTATGAGCAGAAGCCTAATCCAAAGGCGTAAGAGGAGTCCGCTGAGCTTCCAACTTTATTTTGTCTGCCATCCGTGGAAAACATGATGAAACAAATGTAAAGCACGAAGGTGCACTGGCAGAGCAGGGGAGACACCCACTTTTGGCTCACAGCTGGAACCTGGGCAGTTAGAGCCTGCATTGGCCTGTAGACTCACACCTGGTATACCTCCATTCAATGCAAAGAAGAAAAGAATTAGAATTTCAAGGAGTGTTAGAGCTGAAAGAAAAATCATTAATCTGGTTCCGGTTGTTTTCATGAGAGTGAGAGGTTACTGGTAGGAGATGGATGGATGTGTGTACATGTGTGTATGGGGGTGTGCATATATGCATGCTGTATGTGGATATGTACATGTGTTTGTGTGTGCATTTGTGCTTATGTATACATGAGTGCATGTGGCTGTGTGCATGTGTGTATATATGTGCATATATGTATGTGTATATGTGCATGTGTGTATGTAGGTGTGTACATGTGTTTTTGTGTGTATGATTATCTGCATAAATGTACACGAATGTGTGCATGTGTGTGTGGGTGGTGTGTGCATGTATGTGTCTGTATGCATGTGTGCATGTGGATATAAGTATGTGTTTGTGCATGTGTATGTACATGAGTCTGTGTGTGTGTGTAATTTGTGAGTGTATGTATGCTCACATATGTGAATGTGGATATACATGTGTTTATGTGTGTGCATGTATGTGTGTATATGCATGAGTGTATGTAGGTGTGTGTGTGTATGTGTGTATATATGCATGTGTATATATGGGTATACACATGTGTCTGTGTATGTGGTGTATGTGCATGAGCATATATGGGTATATACATGTGTCAGTGTGTGTGTGTATGTGCATGAGCGTATGTATGTGTATGTGGGGGTGTGTGTTTGTGTGTGCATATGTGCATGTGTGTATATGGGTATATATATGTGTCTGTGCATGTGTATGTGCATGAGCATATATGGTATATACATGTGTCTGTGTGTATGTGCATGAGTGTATATGTGTATGTATGTGTATGTGGGTGTGTGTGTTTGTGTATGTGTGCACAGGAGTATATGCGTTTGTGTGTGGGCAAGGTGAAGATGTGAGAAGGTCTCTCCACTTCAACATCAAATAATAACACCTGGTATCTGCTGCATATTCCTTATGGGCCAATCACGATTCTCAGAGCACCTTTACAAATCTAATCATCATAACTATTCTATGAGGCTTGTGCTATTAAAATAAGAATATTCAGGCCCAGAATGGCTGGGTGAGGTGCTTGAGGTCATGCTTCCAGTGCGTTAGAGCTGGGATTTGGTCTTAAAGCCCACACACTTAACCTCTCTACTTTTCAGCTAATTTAGATGTCCATTTTCTGCCTAAGACTTATTTTCAACGAAGTGTTCTGCTTTAAAAAATTTAAAATCACCAGTGCAGTCCATCTCTCCTTTTTACACATAGGAAGTTGTGACAGAGCTCTGGAATGATCAGAACTATCTTATTTGGCTAATCAGCACAGAGCTTGAACTGGAACTCAGATCTAAAGCCCCTTCACACAGCTTTCTTCCACTGCGTTGTGGAGCCTCACACGAGAGTGCACAAGCATTGGCACTGCCTCCAGAGGCTCCCACAGAGCAGCTAACACATAGGTGGCAGAGCCATTAAAAACTCAGGTGCCTTTCACTCTGCGCCATGTGGAGCATATTACTACATGGGTTTCTAAAAACCACGCTTTATCTATTTTGCCATTCACACAGAGAATCCCTCTTTGTAGTATTTAATATTTAGGCTGTCTTTGTAAAAAGTAATTCACATATATATGTTTAAATTTGAGACTAGAGATCCCTTTAGAATCATGAGCCAGCTGAAATTCCTGTTGGAGGGCTTTTGCTCTTTAGGTAGAGCAGGTTATCGCAATAGCTAAGTGCTCGTCTGCTAGAACCTCAAAAAGGAGGTGGTGAGGAGGTGTACTAGCGGGTCCAGGAGTTTAGAAGGAAGCTGAAGCCATGTGGAGAACTGAGAGCAATCTTGGGCTGCTCTTCTGCTTGGGAAAACTCTGACAAATCTTAGGGTTTCTTGAAATAAAAAAAAAAAAAAAATGTGTACTGCTGTGCCCAGCACTCGACAAAATCATTTTCAGAAGAAGGAAGTTGAGTTGGTACTTAATCAGTTTCTTAAATTTTCTAATTTCTAATAAAAATATAATGAATCTTCCTTAGTGATATTAAACTACTTTAAAATTTAATTTTAACAAATAATGCTAAAGATTCTAAAAATAACTGAAATGTGTTTAATGATATCTGAACATAGCAATCAATATACAATACCTCAAACATGAAGGTGTCAACTTCTTCTCGAATATCTTCATGACTTAGCCTGTTCCCTTCATCATCAGTCACACTTAAAAGCAAGTCAAGAAAAGCCCTGCGTTTATTTTTGTAGTGGGCGGAGCTCCTACCATCACCTCTACATTCATCATCTGCTGTTATTTCATTGGCCCGTTCAGTGATGACCTGTATCATTTGAATGATAACACATGCGTCAGTTTGGACTTGGATGCAGCCTAGTAATGCATTTCCTTATAAAATACGCTAGTTTCTTTCATTTATTTTTTCTAAACCTTTCTATTTCAACATTTTGACAACATAGGCTCTTGTGAAAATACAGTAAAGTCTCTTATTAATATTTCAGACATTATTTGGTGAAACTTTTAAAAATAAATTCATTTTCAGGCAAATTCCTAATTTTCCAGTGCTATTTTTGCAATCTTTCCAACACAAGAATAGAATCATAGTCTATCTACTAGACTATGAGTTAGTCTAATAGATATCTCATAACTATCTATCTCAATAGAGATTATCTATCTCAATAGAGATTTCGTTGAGCTAATAAGAAAAAGTTTAAGTGGTAGAGAGAATGCAATCATTACACAATAGTCTAATTATAGACTCCTAATTACATGTTTTAGGGGAGAATAGAAACAGCAAGTAGATTAATCACATCACCCTCTATGCCTGCAATTTCTGCGGACTGAAATGCTTTCCTCAGAGGCCCTCCCTTCTTCTCGATCTCTGCTCACTGTCACACGATCAGAGACACCTCCCTCATCCCTGCTACCCTTGTCCCTAGCACTGCAATGCTTCCCAACACTGCCTTCTGTTTCTCCATTTTCCTGGCCACCTGACATTATGTGATACTTCCATTAGACTTATTATTATATTGTGCGATATTATACTTATTATATGATGTTATACTTATTTTTATATTGTGTGATATTATACTTATATGATGTTATACTTATTATATTGTGCCACATTACACTTATTATATGATGTTACACTTATTATATTGTGTGATATTATACTTATTATATGGTGTTATACTTATTATATGATGCAATATTATACTTATTATATGTTATACTTATTATATTGTGAGATATTATACTTATGATGTTATATTTATTTTTATATTGTGTGATATACTTATTATGATGTTATACTTATTTTTATATTGTGCGATATTATACTTATTATATGATGTTATACTTATTATATTGTGTGATATTATACTTATTATATGATGTTATACTTATTATTTAGTGTCTTTCTCTTCCAAACCAAACTGTGCCATGTGCATGTCTTTGTTCATTGATATATTTCCAACCTCTAGAGCACTGCTTGGCATTTTAAGAATACTCACTAGATATTTCTTGGATGGATAAAAGAATTGAGGCCCACACACTTAATTTGGTTGTAAATTTCAACTTCTTTTTACCACCAGGTAATTGAGCAAACCTGCTACTAAGTGGCTTGAGCAGATTCTAAGCCCTCTGAGGGCAAAACACCACGTCTTCCTTTATTCTTCTGGAATTCCTAGTGCACAGGCCTCAGCAGGCAATTCTCAATGTTTATTAAATGAGTGATATTTTCCATTCAGTCTGGTACTCATTTAATTGTTGCTATCAAATATTAATGCACAAAATTTAAGTAAAAAGGTAATTATGAAATATAACTTGCCAGCTATTCTCCTACAACCAGGTGATCGCACTTCACTGAGGCCTGCTCAGCCAACATCGCATTCATGGAACATCTACTGATTTATTCATCATCTGATCTCTTAAGGAAGCAATTCCAATAGATTTTAACCAAAATTTACAGCAAGGAAAGAACATATTTAAATAGGCAATTTTTTCAATATGTTGAAATTATAATTTGATGTATATTTTCCATTAAATCTTGCTTTCCCAAAACACATCAATAACACAAAGATTGACATCCTATAGTCAAAACAACATCACTATCTCCTGGTTATTTTAGAATTGGAACTAAAATACTAATATCCAGTTAATTTTAACGTTTTCCGAGTTAAGATACTACTGTCAATGCCCTCTGACTTTGAAAATGACTGCCGAATCCAAACATTTTCCAGAAAACTCTTATACACAGATCCATGCTTCTTTATTCTTTTACCCAGTACCCTGTTTGTTAGTAAGTGTTCATAACTCACATCACATTTTGTAATTATGTGCCGATAGATCACAGATCACCTCTCCTACTAGAATAATTTCCTTTCAGGTAGGGACCATATTCACACTGTCTTACTCATTACTACATTTCCAACATTTGGTATGGTGTTTGGGACTTAGGGAGTACTTAATTAACACTATTATTCAACTTTTATTTCCTGAGACATAGGCTCCATAGTCCTACATCGGGTCTGTTAAAAAAAACGTAAAAATCATGGACTCACCAAAAGTTCTGGAAACGGATAGTGGGGACAGTTGCACAACATTGTGAATGCATTTAGTACCACCAAACTGTACAGTTACAATGGTTATGAAGGAAAATTTTATGTTATGTATACTTTACCACAATTTTAGAAGTCAGAGACTTACATCATTGGTAAAAGTATGGAGGATCTTAAGGCTCTTTTTGTGTTCCCATCCTTCTTTAAACATCAGGTACCAGAGGTCAAGCCAAAGCCACGGCATCTTTATTCTCTGAAATATCATCTCACTCATCCTATACATGGAATAAAAATACATCCGCCATTGTATCAGAAATGCGTATCTCTCGAACACTTCTTTAGGTACCTGGCCTTGATAAGGGCAACTGAGAGAATGACGATGATTGCCTTGGAGGCTACTAAGCACTCCATGCTTTATGCTCAACGGTGAAGGCATGGCCTATTAGGCATCCCATGAAGCCTCAGAAAATAATGGGTTCTTTAGCAGAATGAAGAATGCACCAGAAAACCTCCTTACTAGGTAGCCATCTGGGCTCTGCTTCTGTTTCTCCAGGGCGAGTTCCCCACTCTACCTAGGGCCTCCATACCGGGGCGGAGATGAAACCTGTCTCTTTTTGAGGTCCATCATTGGGTTGACCAAGGCCCCGGAGTGACAGATGATGGCTGGCTGTCCTCCTCTATAAGCAAGGGTACTCTAAGTGGCCATCTGTCACTTGGCAGGTCCAGCATTTCCCTCTCACATGCAGCCGTAGAGCAGAAAGACCCCTGTGTGATCGCCTGCAGGACCAGCTTAGATGCCGGGGCTTCAGAAAGACATTTTCTGGCCTCTCACTCTGTAGGACATATTCTTGTTTTCTGCTCTGATAGCAACTTGATCTTTTCTTCCTGGGCAGTTATTACAATTCACACATTTCTTTGTCTGATGCCTGCCTTCTGTGTTATGTTTTGTGTACAACTACAGAACCATTCAGTACCCTGTGCAGTGACTGGAAGACCACAGATGCTTAATAAACATTGGTTAAAATGAAGCGAAATGAGCAGTGGATTTAAATGGACTCAGCTTAGTGCACTTCTCTGCACTCCATCAAACCAAGTCCTTGCCTTGCAGCTTAACAGATGAATAACTGCAAGCAATTTTAGAGTAAAATGGACTGTTTTGATTATTAAAACAATACCTACCCAGTGCAGAAAACATGAAAAAGAAGAATAATAAAAGGAAAGCACAAGAATGAGAAACACATACACAGGACAATGATAAACACTGCTAACATTCTTTCATAATATCTGCTAGATTTTTTTGTATAATTTTTAAATATAACAATTATCATAGTACAGAACACTTTTTAATCTTTCTTTTCTCAGCATCCTAATGTAAGCATCATTATGTACAATATAATGTCATCTCAATGTTAAAGAATAATCCTTCTAAATTACTGCATAATCTAATGTGCCATAATTTACATAACCTTTCCTCTACTCCTTAAACACATGCTTACGTGATGCGGTTAGCTTCTAGTTTAATGTTTAATTCTGAAATGACAAAAAGATATAACGCAGATAACACAGAAAGAAATTGTCAGCAATATTTTTTAAAGCCCAAATCAATAATAATTTTTAAAATAACTGAAAGGACTCCATTTACCTATAAACTGCACGGACATACTCGGAATCATCATTACTTTGAGCACCAATATTCTTCCCCATAGCTGTTTCTATAAAATACAGTGAGAAGCAACCATTCAATTCACGCACGTTAGTTATCCTGTGTTTATTCTGGAGCGGCAGACACTAAAGACGTCTATCCCGCTTTGTCCTTACAGATTCCAGAATTCTTCTTCCTCCCTTTACCGTCTTCTCTGGCACTGTCCACTTCTACTCCCCGTTCCTGTTCTTCCTTCCCTTTGCCTTCCTGGGCAGTTGCTCCGTGCCCACCCCACTCGCATCCCTGGGCACGGCTGCTCCTCCTCAGAAGGCTAACACAGCAGTAAACCACACTGAAGAGCCCACTCCCTTCCAGCTCCTCCGTCTGCCTTCCCGATGGAGTGTGATTTCCTATTTGGGCCATTTCCTCTTTATGCCATAAATTCAGAAACAAATCAATGAGACTCACCACAGATGATATCTAAGGCACAAAGAGTGATGTAAAAAAAACAGTTAAATGCTTCTTGGTCAACGTGTTTTTCAAGTTTCTTAATCAATACATTTGCCTGTTCATTCATGATATCTAAGAAATCTTCCAGAATGGTGAAATGGAAAGTGGGTGTTAACATCTTTCTCCTGGAGCGCCATTTGTTTCCAGTACTAGAAATAAAATACGTGGTTACAAAAAAAAAAAAAAAAAAAGAAACGGAAAACTTACATCCAAAAGAATTAAAGCATAAATATAGCAAGTCAACAAAATTCTCCTGAAACAGCTTAATCTACAGGACCTCAAATGCTTTTGGCAGAAGGACAAAGACATATACATATCTATAAAATATTCACCTATAGTTACAAAATATGAATATTATGGACATTGTTCTACAACATTGTTTACTAGTCATGTAAATAGCATTCATAAAAGTGAAAACTGTAAGAACTTTTCTCAATTTCTATGTTCCGAGTTTCTAAGAATGATTTTTTTTCTCCTCCCATCAATACTTCAGTCCTCAGATGATCCTCACTCCCCATGGCTCTACCTTGATCTCTCCCCTGCTCCAGTTCTCCAAAGTCCCTTCGAGGCTCTTGCCTGGCCCCTGTGGGGCCCTTTCTCAGAGGACAGAGTCCTGGTTCTGGATACCAGCTCACCAGACTTCTCTGGAGCTATCTTTTTGATGGATTTTTAGGATTTCCCTGCTCCACACACTCCTTTGCTCTACTGTGGCCTCCACCCTGCAACCTCCTAAGTCTTCCTGAACGCTGGTGACCGTCACTGTTGAACACCATGGCTGGAGATAATCGTTCACCTGCACTCTTGGCCTCTTCTCCTTTCTGAGAGCACAGTCCTGCTACAGAAAAAGCTACCCTGTGTCAATTCCTGAAGTAACAAGTTGCACACTGAAGTAAACATTTCCGTAGACAGTTTCACAAAGGTACGCTGACATACCTTGTAAGAAGTCCTAGGCCAAGCCATGGTTCTAAAAACTTGTACATAGAGGATTTGTCAATTTGCTTTGAACTAGTCAAAATTACCTTGGAAGAGAAAAACATATTTTAGAGACATCCAGACCTCAAAAGACCTTCTGATAATGATAGAGAGGACAGCTAGTTGTTAGGACATTTCACAACATTGACTTTCTCTGTGGTTCATTTTCAGTTGTGTGCCTCAAAGACATTCAATTAGAGTTTCGTACGTAAAACTTGCATTCAGTCTTGGGAACTCAATGGAGTCGAGGGAAAGCAAGATGCCCAAGATGATTCTCTGGTTCCTGCCATAAACCAGGAGCGGAGTAGAGTTATTTAATGGTTGGAGGGAGGGAGTGAGGTGGAGGAGGCGAATCTGGAGGGTGAGTACATCTGGGGAGATGGAAATCATGGGTGCATTTTCAAGTGATGTTGACTTTGAAGCATTCAGGTTGCTGTGGTCTGAAAGCAGGTGAGACACCCAAGGTAAGACCTGAGCTGAGATGCCTATTTGAGTGTGCCAGCACAGAGGCAGCGATGGATGGTGTGAGTGTGATCAGAGCACCCAGGGTCCATGTGAAGTGGGAGGAGGGATGGGAGCTGGGGCTGAGCACAGGGTGCTCGCCAGGCTTCTTGCTCAAGTCCCCTACTCTGGACAGGCCACCGTCTGCATCCACCACACCGACTTCTGTTAACACTCAGCCAACAGTGGCTGGAACCCTGTGCCTGCCCCTCACTCTCTTCTCTGAGCCTGGATTCTGGAGAAGAAGGAGAAACTCCAACACTTTCACCATAATTAGAAAGACATGTCCTGCGGGCACTACTTCCTGGGAAATTCTGCTTTTAATTTTGGTGAATAAAGAGAAGCCCTGCTTATCCCATTCTTGTTGCCAGCCCCAAATCCTTTTCTCGCCATCCCATGAGATGACTTCCCCAGACCTCCCAGTAAGTAAAAGGACTACAGCTTTTCGGAGGACTAATTTCAACAGCATGGGTTTGCGATAGTTATCCCATAAATATCAAATCTGCATTCTCTTTTAAATCTGGAATAAGGTTATCATTGATATAATATGAGATCCTGAGGAACTTGAGGGAAACACACTTTACTAGTCATGTATTTTTGAAGTCTTAAAATAGTGTCAGGTGGAGAACAAGTGCTCACCTTGCGGAATAGTTTATATATGTTTCTAAAAAACTATAGCCTTCTCCAGACTTTCAAAAAAAGAATTAATATATTGGAACCTGGTAACAAATGTGCACTTTTATCTGGAGGATGTTAATCTCCCAGGATTCAGAATACATCTGGAAAGCATTAAATTGCACCTGTGTAGCATAAAATACTTAATGGAATGCCTTTTGCACTGAAATGGTTGAAATATAAGGACGCACTATGTTGACTCTGAAGAGATTCTCACGCTGTCAGATATATGGTGCAATGCTGATCATATCCACACATACCCACCTCCACATTCTCTGCATTGTAAAGGGCCACCATTGGTACTGGCCCAACCCAGAGCTTCAGCAGGGGCATGTGGCGGTATTCTTCTGTGTACTGAATTATCTGCTGAAAAAATTCTGGGAGAAAAATATCAGATTTTAAATTCAATCAAGATGAGAATTTTGTGACTAGATTGAACAAACGTTTGCTTTCTCATTTTGATAAATATACTAATTCTGTAATGTGTCACTGTTAGAGGAAGCCAAGTAGAGAGTATGTGTGAACTCTCTGTCATATTACTGCAACTTTTCTGTAAGTCTAAAGTTTTTTCAAAATAGTATTTGCCACAGCAAATAAACATACATAATGCATGTTAGCAATTATAGAATAATTATTATTATAAGGTTTTGATGTCCCAGAATGGGCACTCTTTCTAACGACTTCGCAGTATCACAGAGCTAGTAAACAGTGGAGCCTGGCTTGTACCGAGACTCCAGAACACATCCCTTCACCATCACACTATGCTGCTTCCAAATGTCTCTCGGATGAAGCAGTTGTCAAAACTGCTATGAAAGGAGCGGGGTCAGATCCCCAGCGTCAATCATCCAGTGTCATTCTAATATACTGCCTGCCCCGGTCTCGTCTGACAGACGGGACAGGGAGGTCTCAATCTGTGGTTCGAAGGCAGCAGAGCCAACAGTTGGGAGCAGCTGGGGAAGGCAGACAGTGTCACAATGGACTGGAAAAGGCCAGATTGGCATTTAGAGGCTAGTTGGAAGCCAACTGCAGTCTTCAAGGTGAGATGGCTGAGGGCAGCATTTGGACATTAGCCACAAAGCGAAAGGCAACACCTCTTGTGTGGGAAAGACGATTCTTGGGAACAAGGACTGTATCTTAGAATATTCTGATATCCCCAACTTTGCTGAGGTCAACACTGGGTACCAAGCAGGGCCTCAATAGATGCTTGACTGACAACGAAAGAGCTTGTTTTAACCAAGTTCTAGACAGGGATCTAGAAACTCTGCATGCAATAAATTTAACCCTTAAAGTAACTCTGTAATATAGTCACTTTTACAAATAGAGGGGGAGAAAACCCTGTAAGTTAAAGAGTTTTACATAATTTCTCAAACAACTTGGTTACAGGGCTGGAAACTGAACAGTGGTTTTCCTGATGACAAAATCCAGAATTTGTTGGTGGAATAAAAAGTCCCTTTGTAAAAGACAGTATTTGTCATTGTCTTCACTCTGAAAGTGACTGCAAGGAAGATTACTTCAAATTGTACAGTCAGCTCACAGATTGCTTTGAAATAGATCTTATTCACTAGTGATTTTAATTATTGAAATTCCCAAAAGAATATAACGAGACTTAAGTATATTACTTTCCAGGGGTAAGGGATGGGGTAAAATCTCTATTTTTGTACAATTATTTTTTAAAATACCATAAAGCCTTAGGACAAAAGGGATAGTTAGTTCTGCTTTTAGAATTAACCGAGATGATTTTTACCAGTGCGATTTTCATATCTGTGATGTTGGATTAATTGTTACATCAGTCATCATGATATTTGGTTGACAAAGAGTTTGCTTGACTTTTTCTGTCAAAATATTTTTAATATTTTAGTAAACACTCTTCCATGTGGCCTCATCTTACTCTTGTGAAGTTGAAATGACAGCATTATTTTTATTAGAGAAAACAGAAGTGAAAATGAGAAAAAGTCTTTCAAGCTTTGGAGTTAATGCTCAGCCTGTAAAATTATTACTAACCACCCCAGAGAGAACTGGGTTCTGGTATGGACCCATCTTAAAATACGTCAATTTGGGCAAACCTTTTCAGTTCTGGGTATCAAGTTACCCCCTGAGGAAGGCGAAGTGCTGAGGTCCAGCTCACCCTCCCTCTGTGCACACCAGGCACTTTTGAGAGCTTTCTAACTTAAAGTGATTTTTCTCCATCAACACAATGCTGATCTCTTTTTCTAACAAAAGATTTTTAATTTTTAAAAAAGCAATTCACTCTTTAATAAATAAGGCGTTTGAAACCCTCCTTAGAAGTTTGCCTGAGGACCCTGCCATCAGATTTTCTCCACTGTTATTACACCACCTCCTTTAAAGGGATAAAGTATGAAGGCCATGACGGAGCTGAAGTAGCGGTCAAGTCTTGCCATGCTGGGAGGAAGTCTCCAGTGAACCCTAGTCTCTTATTTTCCGAAGCAGGAGCGAGAGGGGCGGCTCCAAGCGTGAAGGTGTTTGCCAGTTTTAAAGCGCTCTGTGCTTCCTGGGAGCTCCTGTTCTTTTTTTTTTTTGAAGAGGGGGTTTCGCCATGATGGCCAGGCTGGTCTTGAACTCCTGAGCTCAGGTGATCCACCCACCTCGGCCTCTCAAAGTGCTGAGATTACAGGCGTGAGCCACCGAGCCCGGCTCCTGTTCTTAAGCTTCCCAAGCCCAGGCCGGAGGAGAGGCGGGGCTTTGAGGGCCGAGCGGCGGCGAGCGGGGAACAGACCCAGCGCAGGGGTTTGGAAACGCCGCATCCTGTGCTACACGCAGAGGAAACGCCGGCTCTGGGGTGGGGCACTGCGTAGAACTGGGGGGGCACTGGGTAGAACTGGGGGGGCGGGGCACTGGGTAGAACTGGGGGGCACTGGGTAGAACTGGGGGTGCATTTTCCGCAGGGCGACAGGCCCCCCCTCCTGCGGCCGCGCCCGGAGCGGCGGGTTCCCTGGGGATCGGAGGGCGGGGAGGGCTGCGGACGGCGGCGCGGACCCCGGAGGGACCCCGGCCTTACCTCGGCCGTCGCGCTTCATCAGCAGCGCGTGGCCCAGCAGCGGGTAGGCGGGGGCCACCGTGGGGATGCGCCGCATGTGCCGCCATTTCCGCGCGTAGCTCGCCGCCCACCGCAGCAGGCTCAGGACCAGGCTGGCGCCGGCCAGGGACACCAGGCTAGCCGCGCCCCACAGCAGCAGCGCCTGCGCCCCCAGCCCCGGCCAGAGCCCCGCCATCGCCCTGGCAGGCGGCCGCGCACCGCCCCCTTCCCCGCGCGGACCAAACGCGCTGCCCGCTGCTGGGCCGCCGTCCTCCGAACCAGGTTTCCCGCCTGCGCGGCGGCCAGGGAGCAGCCTCGGGGCTGAGCTGCGCCAGGCCGGGTCCTCGTCGGCTGCGGCCTCCGCCTCCGCCTCCGCGCCAGCCGAAAGCGAAACACCGGAAAACGGCTTCTGAGCCCCGGGGCGCAGTGATCGCACGGGAGCCCCGGAAGGCGGGCCGGGAGAACGCCGGCGACACTTCGGGCCGCCTCCGGATGGGGCGGGGGCGTCGGAACGGTCCCCGCGGCGGGGCTGGTGTGCGGGTCCTGCGAGGCCGCTGCAGGGTGCGGGATTCGGGGTGCGGGACTCCGGGCTGCGGGCGGGCGGGCGGCCTGCTCCGAAGGGGAAAGGACGGCGCCTCCGGCTCGGAGCCCGGCTCTGCCGCGGGGCGCTCGCTCCCTGCGCGACCTGCAGCCCCGGGAGGCGGGGCGCGAACTGGCTCCCCGCGGGGTCACTCGGAGCAGCGGCCGCTGTGACCCAGGGCGGCCTTGGGAACACAGCCTCAGGGAACTCACCCCCTCGCGTGTGTCCTCGGGGCCACTGGGCCTCCGGGACCGAAATGAGGTGGTTGTGAGCCAGGTATTTCCCAAAATATGCGCCAGACCGAGGAAGCCAGAGCCCCGGAGGACACGGAGGGGCGGGTGGGAGAGGAAGGCGGGCGAGGCTGCTCAGGGAGTCCCGGGAGACGGCAGCCGCCCCGGGGGACTCGCAGAAGAGTCGAGACCAGCCACGGGGCCCGGGAAGGGAGGGAAGGACCCCGAGATTTCTGCCGGGGGAGACGCGTGTCCTGACCGCCGGTCTGTTCTCGGCTGAGGGCCCCGGTGCTGACCCCAGCCCCTTTTCCACGCTCGGTGCTTCTTACAAAGTGTCTGGGCCAGGGGTGGCCAGGCCCTTCCCAAGCCCTAAAGTGCCAGGAAGATGAAATAGAATGGCCTGAGGCCGTGCGCGGTGGCTCACGCCTGTAATCCAAGCATTTTGGAGGCCAAGGCGGGCGAATCACCTGAGGTCAGGAGTTCAAGACCAGCCTGACCAACATGGTGAAACTCAGTCTTTAAAAAGGAAAAAAGAAGAAGAAGAATGGCCAGAATGCCCGCTTTGCTTAATTAGTACGTTCCTTTACTCGAAGCCACTGTGCAGGTTGCCCACAGCCACCTGCAGGGCTCCTCAGTGCAGAGAAAAACATGCCTACGGCTTTGCTCCGGGTGAATCTGTTTTAAGTCATCTGCATGTGCTGATGTGGAAAGCGGTTCACGAAATAGTAAGTGAACAAAACAAAACAAGCTGCAGAACGGAGCGTATAAAATGATGCCTTCTCTGGGAGAAGCTCTAATGTCTGGAAATACAAATACTAATCAGCTCTATGGAGTGGGAATGAAGATGGAGAACTTACGCTTTTTATTTCACTCACGTCTACGTTGCTTAATCACTTTTAACACTTAAAAAAAATAAATATCTTCACTTAATATCTTTAAGCATGTCTCATGGGCTTTAGTTTCCTCCCCTCTAAAGGGCAGAGGCTGAACTGTAATACGGTCAATTACAACTATAAAAGTAAACAATTTGCCTACATCACATTGGGGATTCCGACATGGGAGGAAGAAGGAAGGGGAGGAAGGGTTGAAAAATTGTGTATTGGGTACTGTGTTCACTATTTGGGTGAGGGGATCAACCTCAGCATCAGGCTGTATAGACATTTAACAACCTGGGCATGTGCTCCTGAATTTAAAATTAGAAAAAAGGTTTGTCTGTATCCGTCTCTGCTAACCTCTGTGGACAAAACAAGGCAGGTAACATACAACCCCGCCTCCAGAAGCAGAGAGCGAAGATTGCTCCAGGCAGCAGCGAGTCCGGGCCTGGACAGAAATGGTCAGAAATGCTGCAGAGCCAGGAGGGGTAAAATGAGCTCACGGGGCAGGAGGGGCCCCTGCTGGGAGCACAGGGTCCCCTGCCTGCGGGAGGAGGTGGGCGGCTAGGGTGGGGCCAGCTTAGAGACCTGGACTGCCAGGCTTAGACGCTTTGCCTTTATTTTGAAGGCAATCTGTGGTGAAGAGCAAAATAAAAGCCTTGTCCCTTTGTTCCCTTAGTCATCTCTCTCGTGCTTTCTTTGTTACCAGATAGGGCCTTTCTCGTACTGCCTTGGAATGCTGAAATTTCAGACGAAACCAGTCAGGTGGCTGGGAGTGCAAGAAATACGTGGCAGGATCCTTCTCCCGGGACAGCCTTGTAACACCAGAGTACACAGTGTCACACCTTAGAATGTTCACCACGAAATGTAATGGAGATCAGCGTAGCAGACGATTGCAAGACCAATGTGAAGCCAATCTACCCACATTTATAACCCTGGGGTTGTCAGCTTCATGAGCTAATGCAGCTGAGCAGGAAGGCATCTCCTGACCTTCCCTCCTCACGATTCATCCGCTGTGAAGCCCTTCCCACTTGAAAGAGCTTTCTTTGGTCAAGGTCTTTATTTGATACTCTCTCCCCCTAGAAATCAGTGCTTTTGAAAGTCATGGGCCAGAATATATTATAAATTACAGAATGGTTTTGTAAATGTTAATATTTTTATTTACCAAATTTTTTGTCACTAGGAATGATTCCCAATACAAAAAGATACTTAATTTACATTATAAAAATAAATTCATGGCTGAGTATAGAACTACGTTATCTGCAAACTATACTTACACACAACAAATCATAAAGGGTAGCAGGAAATTGTTAGGAAATTTTGAATCACAAGTACCAGGATTAAATAAAGTATACAACACTCAAATGTACAGTTTCATAGACAAACATCTAACTTCCATGTCACCACAACCCCAATCAGGCAACACAATGTGAAATCATATAGTATGCATTCTTTCATAACTGATTTCTAAAACTCAACAGTGAGTTTAGATGAATTTGAAAAACAAGTTAGATAATGCATAGCAAGAAATAGCAAGACTTATAAATTAATTAAAATCATGTTATTGGCACATAAATGGGCAAATAGCAATAGAACAGATCATATGTATGTGTGCAATCACCTGATTTATGACAATCTATATTGACTCTGTATTGCCATGTGTAATATTTTCCCACATTTTCACAGCTGTATATTATTCCATTGTTGGACTATAATTTATCCCTCATTTTACTGCCAATGGATGTTTCAGTTGTTTACAATTTTCCTGTGTTGTGAAGAATTTTGTATGGTCACTGTTGTAGATGTCTTTCTATACACATTGTACATATTTCTCCTTCTTGTAAGTATGCCTAGGAGTGGAATTGCTAGGTCATAAGGCATGCATAGGTTTAGACTTAGTACTTGCTGCCAGTTTTCCAAATTTGTACCAATTTACACATTCATGAGTAATCTTTGATAGTTCCAGTGGCTCCATATACTTACCAACGTTTGGTATTATCTTTTTTTCACAGAGCCATTCAGTTAGGTCTTGTAAAACTGTATTGAGATTTGTTTGTTTTTGTGAGACAGGATCTCATTCTCTCACCCAGACTGGAGTGCAGTGGCATGATCTCGGCTCACTGCAGCCTTGACTTCCAGGGCTCAAGTAATCCTTCTGCTTCAGCCCTCTGAGTAGCGGGGACTAGAGACACATGTCACCATGCCAGGCTAATTTTTGTATTTTTAGTAGAGACAGGGTTTCACCATGTTGCCCAGGCTCAGCATTGAAATTTTAATATACATTTTCCTAATGACCCAGGACAGTATGCATAATTTCATAAGCTTACTGGCCATTTCAGAGAGTGCCTACTAAATCATTTCCCATGTTCAACATTGTAATTGTCTGGAATTTTAGTGATTTGTAGGACTTATAATTAATGAGCAATTATTACATAATAAATTATATATGAATACAAATCCTTTGCCAGACATGTAGAGCAAGTTTCTTCCTCTCTGTAGTTTGCCTTATCACTCTCTTAATGATGTTGTCATAGTTCACTTTGTGCTGCTTCAACCAAATGTCACAGACTGATATGGTTCTGGAGGCTGGGAGGGCCAAGACAGAGGAGCTACCTCTGATGAGGGCCTTCTGCTGTGCCATGCCATGGCAGAAGATGAAAGGGCACAAGATGAAAGGGCACAAGTGGATTCCTGCCAGAAGGAATCCACTCCCACGACGATAGCGTTAACGCATTTGTGAGGGCAGAGTCCTCACGGCCTAACCACCTCTTAATGGGCCCACCTCTCAGCACTTGCACTAGGGATTAGTTTCCAACACATGAACTCTGGGGGACACAGTCAAACCACAGCTGATGTATTTGAATGAATAAGAATGTTTTAAAGTTTAACAAAGTCCAATTTATTGATCTTTTTCATTACAGTTAATGTTTTATGCGTCTTGTTGAGAAAATCTTTGCCTACCACAAGGTAAAAAAGATATTCTCTTATATTAACTTCTAAAGCTTCATAATCTTCCCTTTCTAATTTAGGTCCAAGAACCTGCATCTGTAATGTATTTTTGTATGTATATGGTAGTGAAGTAGAGTTTGACACCTTTCTAAATAAAAATATGACTATCCAATGGACTCAATAAAATTTAATGAAAAGACCATCTTTTAATCAATGCACTGGAATGTCACCTTGTCATAAATCAGGTGATTGTATACATATGTATGATCTATTCTGTTCTATTGCTGTTTGTCCATTTGTGTGCCAACAACAGATGACTTTAATTTTGTAAGTCTTGATATAAGTTATTTAACTTGTTTTTCAATTTATCAAGACTACCTTGCTATTTTGGGTGCTTTATATTTCCCTAAAATTTTCACACACACACACACACACACACACACACACACACACACACACACACACACACATTCCCTGATGGTGTTTTAATTGTGATTCAATTAAATATAAAAATCAATCTGAAGATAATTAGCATCTTTATAATGCCTGCCCTGAGTCTTCCAATCCATGAACATGATGTATTGTTTCATTTATTTGGGTTTTCATTAATTTCTCCCAGAAATGTTTTCTAGATCTCTTTGATGAAGTCTTACCTATTATAATGGATAATTTTATGTGTCAAAATTTGGTTATGGGGCCAGGTTTCGTGGTCAGACACCAGCCTGGATGTTGCTGTCAAGGTATTTTTAAGACGTGGTTAACATTTAAATCGGTAGACTTAGAGTAAAGCAGATTTCCCTCCAGAATGTGAGTAGGCCCCGTCCCACCAGTGAAGGCCTCAAGAATAAAGACTGAGGTTTTGGCCATGTGCGGTGACTCAGGCCCATAATCCCAGCACTTTGGGCGGCCAAGGTGGGCGGATCACCTGAGGTCAGGAGTTTGAGACTAGCCAGGCCAACGTGGTAAAACCTGTCTCTACTAAAAATAGAAAAATTAGCTGGGCATGGTGGTGGGCGCCCATAATCCCAGCTACTCCGGAGGCTAAGACAGGAAAATCATTTGAACCTGGAAGGCAGAGGTTGTAGAGGGCCCTCCAGGTTGGGCAATTAAGTATAAAACTCTGTGTCTCAAAAAGATGATAAAAGACTGAAGTTTTTTGCAGAAGAAAGAACTTGGCTTCAAGATGGCAACACAGAGACCCTACCACAATTTCCAGCCTACCTGCCTTGTCCTGTGAATTTCAGACTCAATACTGAACTCTTAGCTGAATTTCAAGCCTTCCAGCTGGCCTTACAGATTTCAGACTTGCCAGCAACATTTTCCCTTAAAAGAAATAACTCTCTCTCTCCATATACACATTAGATTATAACATATAATCTAATAATCTCCTAATATTTCTGTTGCTCTGAAGAACTCTAATATACTCATTTTTATTAAATTTATTCCTAGTTGATTTTTGAGGCTAATAATTATATTTTTATAAATTTTATTACCTAATTGTTGTTAGTATATAGAAATGCACATAATTTTTATATTGACTGTTTTCAATGATGTTGCTAAAATCATAATTTTTAAGTGTATTTGTAGTTTGGATTTTCTTTGTACACAATCATGTTTTTCGTGAAAAATAAAATTTTGTCTTTCTTCCTAATTATTAAGATCATTTAATAATTAATCTTGCCCTGCTGGGCTGGAAAATATATTCTGTATAATGATTAACAGTGGTGGGAGCTGATACCTTGTATTATCTCATCTCAGGAAGTATAGCTTCTTGAATAAGAAAATAAAAATAAAATTACCACTAAGTATACAGTGTGTTGTCATTTTCCTCCTAGATATACCCATTAAGAGATAACAGTGATATTCTTATTTTCCTAGTTGACTAAGAATTTTTATTATGGATTTCCTTTTCAAAGACATTTTCTTTATTGAGAAAAATCACTTGCTTATTTCCTTACATCATTTGTTGCACTGAATGATTTTTACATGGTATATCAAACTTGGATTTCTGAAATAAATTTAATTTGGATGGTACGTATTATCCACTTCATATATTACTAATTTGATTTTGCTTGGCAGTTCAGGGATGATATTGGCCTATAATTTGCTTTTTTTAAAAGTGATTCTCAGTTACTTTATTGCAATTTCCTTTTTTTTTCTGTAATGTCCTTGTTAGGTTTTATATCAGGGTTGTGGCACATTACAAAATGACAATCATCTTCAATAACTTTTTTATGTTTTTGGAGAGACAAGCTCTCACTCTGTCACCTAGGCTGAAGTGCAGTGGCATGATCATAGCTCACTGTAACCTCAAACCCCTGGGCTCAAGCAATCTTCCTGCCCCAGCCTCCCAGAGGCATGAGCCACCATGCTCAGCCTTGAAGAACTTTTTGATGTATTAGTGGTATTAACTTTACCTTAAATATTTGGAAGGATTAACCAATAAAGTCATCAGGACTTGGAGTTGTCTTTATAAGAAGGCTTTTAATAATAAATTTAAGTCTTATAATAATCCTTTTCAAATTTTGTTTCTTCTTGAGTGATGTGATATTTTCAAAAAGTTTTAATTTTCATCTAAATTGCCAAATCAAGTTATTCTTTTTTTACATCTATAGAATCAGTAGTGATGTGCTCATTTTCATTCCTGATAGAATTTTGTGCCATCATCTTGCTATATCACACTTACTACTTTATAAAACTCTACCTTAGAATAGTACTCCTGGACAATGTAATGAATTTATAACACTTTAACAACCATTAAACCTTTCCCAATTTTATGCTATTTCTATAATATTTTAATCCCAAATATATACTGAACTCCATAGTACTCATTATTTTATACAATAAGTATTATTTTCTATTTTCCCACATATTTGTCCATTCTGATGTTTATTATTTCTTCTTTTATCAACGTACTTCCTTCTGTGATAATTTTCCTATTCTGTGAAGAACTCTGATTAGTATTTCCTTTAGTATGGATTTGCTGGGGATTAATTCTCAATTTTGGTTTATCTGAAAACACTGCTCTTCTGCTCTCATTTTTAAGGTATATGTTCACTATGTATAAAATTCTGGGTTGGCAATTATTTTTTTTCAGCACTGTGAAGATGCTTTTTCTATTCTTTCAGCTTCCATTACCTGTGTTTAAAAGTCAAGCATCAGTCTTATTGTTGCTTATTTGAAGATAATGTCTCTCTCCCCACCCTCTGACTGTTGTTTTATTCTTTCTGATGTGGAGTTTCTAGCAGTTTGTGATGGACCTAAGTATGTTTTGCTTTGTATCTATCTTGTGTTTCTTACAGCTTCTTGAATTAGTGCATTGGTGTCTTCTATGTATTTTGGAAGATTCTTTCATGGTATCTTTTCAATACTGCATTGTTCCATTTTCTTTTTGCTATATGACTATAATTACGTGGATATTAGATTTTTTCACATTGCCTCACAATTTTTTCCGGAATATCTATTTTTTATGCTTGTTCAAAGTGAAGAGTGTGTATTGACCTCTCTTCCAGTTTGCTAATCCTCGTCTGCTATATTTAATCTGCAGTTAAATACAGCTAGTGAATTCTTGAGTCACTGTATCATTCATTTCTAGGATACCAGTTTATTTTTCAGATTACAGTTTTCTCTTGAAATTATATGTTTTTTGAATATATTTTTGAATGTGCAATTCAAATTGTTTCTTAGCTCGTACTTGATAGTGCTACTATTTTAATCACCTGTGGGTCTGCTATAATTTTGTTTTCTCTCTTGGCTTTCAGTCACTTGGCCATATATCCTGGGCTGTCTCTTAATTTTAGATTGAATGCTGTACACTGTATGTTAAAATTATGGAAACTTTAGGTAATGTTATCTTTCTTTAAAGATGATTTACTTTTTCTGGCAGTCATATAAAGTACAGGCAAATAACCCGGATCTAAACAGGTTTCATTGATTCTAGGTTCTGCTTCTAGTGTTTTGAGGACTTGTCTATATTGAATTTGCCCTTACTCCTGGAGTACAGTCCTTCAAGGCTGTCAATTCAAAGTCTGAGACATTTCCCAAGGTCATTCCTTTTGGCAGCCTAAGTGAGCTTGTCACAAATTCTGAGGGTATCACTTTTTCTTGGCTTCTATGTCCCATTATTAGTCTAAAATATATACAAGAAAAGAAAACAATAGCAAACATGGGGTTTACCTCAATGTATTATTCCTGTTGTCACCCAATTTGCTTCCTGAAATTATGCTGCTTTGTGTTGGGGGGTCGGGTGGGTGTGGAGCTGTTTTTTGTCCATTCACATTGTTCTCAGGTCAGTTTGGTATGAACTATTCTTCATAAACAGTAGTAGAGTGCCTCCAAGTTTATTCGATACCATCATTTTGTTTCTGTGTATTTTTGAAATCTTCTGCCTTCTAAGCTAAAACTTCCACCTCTACAATGTTCTTTCTCTGAAGTCTGAAGACATCCTTCACAAAGTGTAGCATTCTCTGAATGTTGCTTCTGAATTCTAACTTACTATTCATTCAGCTTTGTCAACTTTTTCTTAAATTTTCCAGTAGGAATACACTCCCCTTGTCCTCCAGAGAACACTATAGCTATCTTTCTTTTTGGTTCAACATTTTATACTGATAATGAAGACATTCATCACGATGAACCTTACTAGGAAATACATGCACAAGCACACACACACACACACACACTCCCATTACTCTACTCCCTTGTACAGAAAAACTCCCAAGAAGACCTACCCAAGACTACTGTCTTCAATTTCTCTCTTCTTCTTTTCTCCTAAACCCACCACAAGCAGACTTTCACCTTGTTCATTCACCTATCAGATCCTGTCAAGGCCACCAGTAACTGCCATGTGGCTACACCTTATCTCAATTGACTAATCAACATTCAACATACTTGAGTTCCTGTCACCTCCCCGAAACATTGCCCCCCTCCCCGCCCCCCGCCCCACACTTTACTTTGAGGCTGCCATATGCTCCTGACTCTCATTTCCTTTCACCAGCCTTTCTTTCCCAGTCCACTTCACTGGTTTTCCTTCACATCCCAGGCTTTTAGATGTTAAAAGGCACAAGGCTCAGAACTCCCTTTTCCTCCATTTCTCTACACTCATTTTCTTGGTTACCTCATCCATTTCAGTTCTTAAATACACTCTACATGCTGGCAACCCCCACATTTATACCTCCAGTCTATCTCCCCTCCACACCCAAGTGTGGATATCCAAATATCTCAACACCTCCACTTAGGCATCGAATTGGCATCTCACATAACATGCCCCTCACACTGCCAAACGTGTTCCCCTTGTAGTCTTTCCAGTTTCAATGAATGTCAACATTGTCCTTCCAAGTGCGAAGCCAAAAGCCTTGGAGGTATTCTTGATTTTTTTTTATAGGCACACTGCACCTGTAATCCAACAGCAAATCTTTTGGCTCAAATCTCAAACACATCCAAAGTCCTGGGATTCTCATCAGCCTTACCACTATCGTTTGATTAAAACATGATCATCTCTTCTCAATTATATCATTTTATCCCCAAAACTCCACTACTCCAGTGGCTTATTTCAGACTACTTAAAATTTCCCATCGTCCAAAAAGGATCTCAATCCCTCAGCTTCTGTTACCTCATGGAGCTCCCATCATTCACTCCCTTGCTAACTCCATCCCATGAACTGACCTCTCTGCTGCTCTTCAAGTGTTCCAGGCATGCTCTTGGTCTAGGCACATATGTTTTTCGCTCTGTCCACAATTCTTTCTCCCCAGATAGTTCTGTGGCTTCTTTTCTCATCTTTGGGCTTTGCTCAAATGTCACCCTTGCAACACAGCCGTCTCCAACTGTCCCGTGGAACTCGCAGCCTCTTCCACTCCGTCCCCTTCCCTCACTTTGTTTCTTCACAGCACTTACTGCTAATTGACCAGTAATATGTTTTTATTTAGTTGTTTATAGTCTGTCTCCTCCACTAGACTCTAAGCTCTTTTAGGGCAAAGACGGTTTTGTTCAATACAATGCTGAGAACAAAATCTTACACCAAGAAAGTGCTCAATAAATGTCTGATGAAATCAAATCCATGATGATCACCACACAGGAGCATAATCTCCTGAAACAAACGTTCCAGTGGAGTACACATAAAGCCTTTGCCAATATATATGGACATATACTTTGAATTCACTGGGGAAAGTCTGCTATGTAGTTAGAAATAATAAATACCTGTGTATTAGAAACTGCAGACTAGAGAGATATTTGCACATTATACAAAAATTGGGAATCTAAAAATACTTTTATAAATGTAACATTTTTAAAAACTCTTTTAGCACTTTTACATTTTATTAGAAATTAAAGGAATTGAAAATCCTGCATGATGATCTGTAGTTATAAGAAAATTTAAAAAAATACCCAAATGATGTATGATATAAAAATGTACCTCTCAATTGGTACAGAAATTCCATTCTAGTTCAGAATATGACCAATATGGATACTTCCTTTTATATTAAATTCACAAAATCTAGCAGTTTTCTATGGTATTTTACATTTTTTTTTAGATTATTTTAAAATTCCTTCATTCTTTCTTTGGTTTTGGATAAACTAACAAACATTTTAATTAATATAAGTCAGTAATCTGAATTTAAAAATCAATCTCAGAAGTAGTTCGATTTTTTTTTCAATTTTTAACATTCCAAAGTAAGGCTCATTTATTAGATTATTATAAAAAACACTGCCCTAATTTTTACCTAATTAGCTTAAAAAGCACCATCTTTGATATAAGAATTATTTACTAATCTCTATATCTAACTTAATGTATAACTAAAATACTAATTTTAACATAGGTGTAAAAATCAGTGCAATGAGAAAGGTCATTTTTTAAATCAATGACAGGGCCAAGTCTCTGTGTAATCTCTAAAATGGTACTTTATCTTCCAATTTAAATGTTTAGAAGAGTCAAGATCACTGGAACTGGTTCTATTTTTTAAAATATTTTGTTTTTTTTTTTTTACCAATATATATAAATAATAGAATCTTATTTGCAAACCTCTGAAGTCAAACAAGGTAAAGCTACCATAAAATAACATTTTGTCTTGGATACCCCACCTTAATGTTAGTTTAGGTTGAATATGAGCTGTTTCTCCTACTAAGAATTTTGAGCTCATAAAAAAGAATGAGATTATGTCCTTTGTAAAGACATAGATGGAGCTGGAAGTCATTATCCTTAGCAAACTAACGCAGAAACAGAAAAGCAAATGCTGTATGTTCTTGCTTCTAAGTGGAAGTTAAAAGATGAGAACACATGGACACAGAGGCGAATGACACACACTGGGGCCTTTTGGAGGGTAGAGGAAGGGAGGAGGGAGGGGATCAGGAAAAATAACTAATTGGTGCTAGGCTTAATACCTGGGTGATCAAATAATCTGTACAAGGAACCTCCATGACACACCTGCACATGTACCCCCTACACTTAAGTAACAAAAACAAAAACAAAAACGGAGTTTGGACTGAATAGGGAAGGAGTTGGATGGGTCCTGGAAATTGATATGAAATACCCTGAATGATTCTGAAGGAACAAGTGTGCAGCTTTGAGCAGTAATTATGCACCAGAGAGCAACTAACCAGCAGTCCCATGAACATGGGCTCCAGATGACTCACCTACCTACCTATTCCTCAGGTGTGAGGGCTGTTGAATTAAGACAAGCATTTGCTCTTAAAAGTTTCTATTGCTAATGTTTAGGAATCATGTAAAAATTCTCAAAAATGCTTTGGTTTGTTTCACGCAGGAAACTAAGCATCAGCAATCTTCCCCAGTGGCATGGAGCTGCTGCGCCCATGTTAAAGAGGCATGGCTTTGGGAGGCTGAGGCAGGTGGATCACGAGGTCAAGATATCGAGACCATCCTGGCCAACATGGTGAAACCCCATTTCTACTAAAAATACAAAAAAGTTAGCTGGGTGTGGTGGTGCACACCTGTAGTCCCAGCTACTCAGGAGGCTGAGGCAGGAGAATTGCTTGAACCCGGGAGGCGGAGGTTGCAGTGAGCTGAGGTCGCACCACTGCACTACAGCCTGGCGCCTGGTGATGGAGTGAGACTCTGTCTCAAAAAAAAAAAAAAAAAAGAGGCCTGGACGCGGTGGTCGCTGTCACTGCTGCCTACGGCATCTCAGTCAAGAAGAAATTAACAAGCAGAGGCAAGGCTCTCGGGTCACTTTAGTTTTGTCACTCTGTGATAAAGGACAGCATTAATTTTGATCTCAGCACATCTTTTAAACTCCAGACAGTTACAAGTAGGCAATGATCCCTTCTCCTTCCAGCCAGAAATAATCTGAAAATAATTTATTATGCATTTATAGGATATATCTACGTGTGTGTATACGGTTTATAATTCTAAGTTTATAAATATGCTCATATATATAACCTTATACATATAAAGTTACAGTTTGAATTAATAATAATTAGGCGAATAAAAAGCAATTATCTGAGAGAAAAGAAGAAAGGAGCTGATTTGAGATCTGAGACTATGAAAATGAGTGTAAGGACTTAAATCACGATCAAGAAAAGCAGTGGGGAGAGTACAAGAGAAAGGCACACCTGCAGCCTCCACTGATTCCCCTTCCCACTGTCTGCTCCATTTTCTACAGTCACGTCAGATGGAGATACATGCCCTGAAGAAAAGCCAAGCAGAATGGGAGGACACAGCGTGAAGACACGAGGGCTCTGGGACGCCGTCACTGACAGGTGGCCAGCTCGTGATGGCACATGGGGCGTGCAAGTCTCCCTCCCACAGAGGAGCTTCGACTGTAAACACCTGCCGTAGCTTTTAATGACCTTTTCATTCAACCCTGTGGGGTGCTTCACGTGAACTGTCTGAATTTGAAGATGAAAACTAGAAAAAGAAAATTAATTTGGGAGATTTAGCCACTGACATTTCTCAAAGAGGTTCATGACTGAAGCACTTTTTACAAATGCATGAGAAAGTCAGCATACCTAGAACAATCTTATTCAGAGTGGCATATTGTCTCAAATACTAGTACCTGTTAGTGCCTAGGATTTTGATGGAATTACTAATAGAATGAGACTAGAAAATACCTGAGGGTACAAAGTTAGTACTGGCATATTCCTAGATACTATATTCTTATACATAATTAGTGTACATACACACCCTGATTATGTTTGTGTATCATTGACAAAATGACGGATTGTAAACACATATGAAGGTCTTTGGAGCAAAGCCTATGGAACCTCGGAGACGTTTCCAGTAAAACAGCTTGGTGAGTTTGACTTTCTCCCTCTTTACCAGTGACTTATTTGTTTGCATTTCTCTTCGTCCAACATCTCACACGGTCAGACGCACAGATAAATATAATACTTGTTCTTCCATCTTTCAAGTGAGGAGTGGTGTGCTGAGCCATGAGTGCTCTGATGGTGCCGGTGAAATGGTTTCAAGATATCACTTGGAATCTCTTCCTTAAGGTCAGAGTTGTCCTCTGAAAAGATCTAGGCACATACTGTGAACCTGGAAACACCAAACAAAAGGTAATGCTCATTAAAGTGTTAGAAACGCAACCACTCAGAAAGCTTGTTTTGTACATTCCATGCAAATACTTTTTTGAAAAACTTGTAATGTCACTTTTGTATAAATTAGGAAATAGTCAGATGCAAAAACTTCCAATTCAGGTCCTGAGAAAAGGGAAGGGCACTCCTACAGAACCAAGCCCAAGTGCTGCTCGTCCTCCTGAGCTGGTGGGTTTGCCAGAAGCTTCCATACAGAGGGGGGTCCTGGCCCCGGAGGCCGTGGGAGTGCTACTTCCTGGCAGCTCTGCGGCTTCACAGGGGCAGGGGCGACACCAGCTGCTTTAAGAGACCCTTCCTGCTCTCTGGGGCAACGCTTCAGTTCCTTCATTCTTTGTTTTCTATCACAAAAGAAATAACATTTATTAAGTTAGTAGCTCCCGGTGCTATTTGACCTGGACACAAAGATAGCAAGAAGGCCTCGTGCCTGCTTGTCAGAGAAAGAAAATAAACTCTCAGAAAGACAGGCATCCCTCTAAGGGACCCTCGATCACTTCTGCGGATATAGAACAGGCCTCTTGACCATCAATACCAGCTGTCTGGAGTTACTGGGAAGAGCGCTCCTCTGAAGCCCAGTGTACAGGCCTGACTCTGGGAGCCAGGCCCTGCTGGATGCCATCCTGAAGGCGGATACGAGGTTACCTGGGGAAGGGTGTCAGGAAGGCTGAGAGGAAGGCAGTGGTGTGGGGAGTGAAGGAGGAGGAAGATGGGAGTGCGGGGAGTGAAGGAAGAGGGAGGAAGACAGGAGTGCGGGGACAGAAGGAGGAGGAAGACAGGAGTGCGGGGACAGAAGGAAGAGGGAGGAAGACAGGAGTGTGGGGACAGAAGGAGGAGGGAGGAGTGTGGGGACTGAAGGGGGAGGGAGGAGTGTGGGTGTGAGTGAAGGAGGCAGGAGTGGGTGTGAGTGAAGGACGGCAGGGCAGCACGCTGCATGGAGCCAACGTCCTGTGTGAGGTCAGGTGCTCTCAAGGCTTTGCTTTTGCGTGGGAACGTCTCCTGCACAGTGGTGCCACTGAGGAGGACCGCAGAAAGGTGTAGTTCTTAGAATCACGGATCAGAACGATTCAGAAATGCCCTTATGAGGATCCTGCTTATGGTCAGCTCCATGATGACCTAGTTAGAAGAAAATTGAAACAGTTTCATTCATTCCTCAAGGTTCAGCCTGACTTTGAAATTAGTGCAGAAGCTTCTGGACTTTGATTTTGAAGACAACCAACAGATGAACAAAGAGGAAACATCAAGGAGCACAGGTCCCTCTGTGAAGTGTTTAAATTGTGATTAAAGGCCAGACAGTGCCACGAAATCTGGTGTTCAGCGGGGAAGCTTCCACTTTGGCGGGTGAAAGGGCCTCCTTTCCCCGAGGTTTTCTGCCCCGCGGTGGCCCAGGGGCCTCTGCGCACAGCCTGTCGGGGCCCACCTGCTCTGCAGGCTCAGAGCTCACCAGGCTGCTCACTGCTGGTCCCGAGGGCGAGTATGTTGGCTTGGCCAGTCTGCTCCAGCAGCACAAGCCTGGCTGGTTCTGGGCGGGGTTGGCCTGGAACAGGGTCACCCGGAGCCTGAACTTGAAGGCACAGTTTTGTTTTGTTTTTTAAATGAGACAGAGTTGACCTTAAACAGGCTCTTGGGTGATCAAGATGAGTCCCTGGACACGTTGAGCCTTGTTACACCTGCTCCGGGTTTTATTTCGTCCCTTCAGGAGCCCATGAGGGAGGTGTTATTCCCATTTTACAGATAAGGGAAGCTGGAACCTGCAGGGAATGCCTGGTCCCATCACAGCCAGCAGCAGAGGTAGGACTTCCGTGCCAAGGCCTGTGTCTCACCACCGCCAGGCATGGCCTTCTCCAGAACACGGCATGTGCAGGCTGGCACCACAGCCCTGGGCATCCGTGCCCTCCCTTCCTGGCTGCACACGCCCTGTGGAGCCAGACAGAGCTCCAGGGAGTCCCCTGTGGCCAGTTTTCCTGTGCACAGGGTAGAAGGAAGGAGAACCCAGCGTGATCCTGAGGGAGCCTGGACATTCCCTTCACACTGAACTTTGCAGCATTAAAAAATGGTTAAGGAAGGGAACTATTTTGAAACAAAGAACTCAATGTTGGCCTGTCATTATAGATGCAGAAAGTCTTGAGCTGTGCGTTTGGGCAGCTGCATTCTCCCTTCTAATAGCTCCTTTGTCTTGGGGCAGTATTTAAGAGGCAGTGGAGCGCCGATGACAGATGTGGACCGTTCCCTGGGTCCTGCACGAGTTAAGTGGCCATATGTGACAGCACGTGTTAATGGACCGCCTATGGGTGCCCCCGGGGTCACTGCAGTCCCCACACACTGGCTCTACCCACCTCTCCTCTTCCAGAAAGCAGTGAGTGACCTTCCTAAGGGATCACCATGAATCCAGTCTGGTTTTTAATTCACTCCTGAATGTCCTAGTAGATTGTGGTGAGCTGCCTAAGCTGGTGGCCAGAGAGGCGGCTCCCTGCGTGAGCGGCGTGGGGGGCTGACCATGACAGAGTGTTCGGGAGGACAGAGCGGCTTTTCGGTTTTGAAGGACAAGACTTAGGCCTCCTGATCCGCGTGTGTGGGTGATGTGCAGCCTCACTTCGAGCCTGGGACATTTGCATGGGCACGTTCCACGTCGCACCTTCATCAGCTCACGCCTTTGAGCCACGTTCTCTCTAGGTGCTGAGATTAGGCGGCCTGGTTGTATTTTCCTTGGTGGATTTTTGTGTTTTGCAAGTTGTCTATTTTGATAATGTATTACTTTTATAATTGTAGAAAAAATAAATAGCTTATTTTAAAGCAAAAAAAAAGTTACTCATAAGAGGATACACTGACCTGGCATTTGGTGAATGATTAGCAGTGCAGATTTTAAACAAGTTCAGAACCCAATTCCCTGTCCAAACCTCCACTTATGTGTGCCCGAATTACCTACTGGACACCTCCACCGGGCGTGCTGCAGCCAGCATCCCCAAAAGTGAACGCGTCAGAATTCCCCATTCCCTCTCTCAGCCCCGCCCGCCGCGGGCCATGCATAGACATGTCTGCCAGCCCTCACCCCCTTCTCTCTCATCCCTGGTGATGGCCATCTCCTGCAGGAAGCCTCTGTGCGCTCCAGCCACTGGACAGGGAGCCAGGCAGTCCTGCTCACCCTCTCAGCCTTTTCCAGCTTCCCTGCCAGGCTCAATGTTCCTTGAAGCACAGACAGAAACACTCCTGGTGTTTGAATCCCAGCCCTTAGCACAGACCTCGGCCCTGAGTGAGCACTTGACACACCATCGATGATTCATCAGCTAACTTGGGCACCTACTTTCCCCCAAGCATCTACAATTGTGTTAAAAGCAACACCTGGGCCGGGCACAGTGGCTCATGCCTACAATCCCAGCACATTGGGAGGCCAAGGTGGGTGGATGACCTGAGGTCAGGAGTTTGAGACCAGCCTGGCCAATATGGTAAAGCCCCATCTCTACTAAAAACACAAAAGTTAGCCAGGTGTGGTGGCAGGCACCTGTAATCCCAGCTGCTCAGGAGGCTGAGGCAGGAGAATGGCTTGAACCCAGGATGCAGAGGTTGCGGTGGGCCGAGATGGCACCACTGCCCTCCAGCCTGGGCATCGCAGTGAGTCCATCAAAAAAAAAAAAAGAGCAACACCTGACCATATAGCATGGCTGCCTTTTACACAATGAGCCATTGCCATGAGAACGGCTGCTAATGCTGGTGAAGGACATACAGAAACAAAAACGCAACAGAAAGCACAGCAGCCCAGAGCTATCAGCACAGGTGCACGATCTGAACAAGCTGGAGAACCCCTGACACCGCGGCACTGCAGGGCTACAGTGATGGATCTGCGCTACACAATGCTTACATTCTACACAGTTCACTTTTACAATTATAATACGTTTAAGGGTCCCTGTAAAACAATAAATTATCCCTGACATTCCAGATTGTAATAGGAACGATCATAAGTCAGAATCTTCCAGCAATAGATGCCTGGCATCTAGCTAGGTCCTTTTCACAGATTTCCAGTAGTTATTTTATCCACCCAGCTTGTTATAAAAGAGGAAGCTGAGGCCCAGAGAGACTGGGACATTCCTAGGGCTGCACAGCCGGTAGCAGAGCGAGGGTGGAAATCCCACATCAGACTCCAGAGCAGCGCACCTCATGAGGACATGCTGCTGCCCTGAAAAAAGTGTCGGTAACTTGAAGTGGAAAGGCCACTGGCCGGGATTCAAACTAGAACTTTATCCTGCAAACAACATACTAGGCTGAGATGTATTTACCTGTAAAACCCTGTGTTATAAAGTAATGAGCGAATTTGTATTAACTTTCTCAAGCATTTTTATCATTCGATTTTCAAAGAGAATCTGAGATTAGAGTTTCATTTAGAAATAGAGCATGAAAACTCTATAGCAAACAGAGGTACTGACTGCTCCCGAGACAACATTTTTTTAAGAGCGAGGCCCTCGTTCATTGAGAGCATTTGGGCATTTCCCCTTGCTGACCTAAGGGCAGGTAAGTAAGGGTGTGTCTGTGCAGGTGTGCTCTCTGATTGAGGTTTCTGAGTTCAGGCCATCAGCCACAAACATTTGCTATTCCCTCCTTCATGAGAAAAACAGGCTTATTGAGGTAGATAATCTTCCACTTCATTTTCTGAAACTTGAACTCTCACTTATTACATCAGTTTATTTGTATATGGAGAAAAGCTGACCTGTCAAAATACTTTGACTCATCCATGTGTGAGCAGCAAATTCCATTTGGGTCAATGAACTTTTTCGAGGCACATCCAACTGTTGGAAGAAAAATAACATCAGGGACAAGTTTCATTGTTTTCAAATGTTTTTCAAAATTGAAGTTACAGTGAACAGAGCACCCACCCGGAACGCATGGGTTGTGCTGGGCCTTGACAACCGTTCCACGGTGGCCGTTCTTTCTTGAAGAGGTGATCGTTCTATACCATCTGGCACGGCACTCAGCACACGGCTTTGTGGATGCCTTCCTCTGTACTAAATGAAGGATCATATGTTCTCTTTTAAAATCAATGCACTCCTTAAAAACACAAAAGAAAATCTCTACATGCTCAATCATTCACTCATTTATTTGGAAACTTCTAGTTAGACATTACTAAGGATCAGGTCTCCTAAGGAAAAATACCTGATGAGATATATTTTGATTATGTAACTGCACTATTAAACCTGATAAAATGATAGTGTCACCACAGGGACCACATTCATCTCTTAATATTAAACCATAATAGAAATATAATTCTGCGTTTGTGAAGTATCAGGCTTTTTAATGTGATGTTTGCCTTGTTTAAAATGAAGTTATTCGAAGGTTAAACACTAACACATTGCAACTCTGGCTTTCTGGGAATGGGTTCTAGTGCTGTGCTCAAGGTGGCACAGGAAACACAAAAGAAAACCTTGCCCCAGGCAGGGTTTTTCTCTATGTCTTTATGACCCTACAACAAGGGTCCTTCTGTGTTGTATAAAATGAATAGAGACCAGTTACTTGTGTGAGAGTGAGTGGGGGGTGGCTATAAACCCGGGGGCCGCTGGTTATGGTACCAGCAGCAGCATGCTCCCCCAGACCTTGTGTGACTGCGTGGCTGAGGGGAGTCTGAGTGCAGAGGTATTGCCCTCCACTGCAACAGACATGGCAAAGGCTGGCTGTAAAAATGAGACCTGATAAAAATGACCAGGGTCAGAATTTCCTGATCTCACGATTTCACATCAGGAATTATTTAACAACGATGAGTTCATTTCATCCTTCTAACGATTCTTTGGGGTTAACAATTATTAATCCCCTTTTATAGAGGAGAACACTAAGGCTCGGGTAGATGAAAGTGACTAGTACCAAATCACAGAAGAGTTTCTGCGGCAGGATCGCGTGGCCCTCCGTCTCCTGACCAAGTCTCATGCTCTCTCTGCTACACCATCTTATCACGTATTTCCGTGACACCTGGACTTTCCGGTTTAGCTCAAGACATGCTTTTATTTCACAAAATGGTGAATTAACCTGTCACTCCCTGTAAATTCTCACAAGCCATTTACTTTCTGGAAACCGATTACGAAGGCGTTTGAATACAGCGGCTCAGATCTTATGTTACTAATTTCACTTGGAAATGCCAAGGTTGTTTTTGTTTGTTTTCCAATATACTGCCCAAACGGTCCACTTAAACAGAATGAATTCTGTCTTACAGAAACAAGGCGGGATCCAGGACCTGCTGTGTTCTGCTCCCTGGTCTCTGCGCCTACCGGGGGGAACCTGCTCCGTGAGGTCTGAACCAGCGGGGAAGCCATGTGGTCTACGCCAGTCAACCTGCAACACAGCATCATGTAACCGAGCACACGGGTAAATGGATAACTGGCAAGTGACAGGAAATCTGCCAAGAGCTGTGATTTCGATGCTTCTGTGTGATGGGCACACAGGAGGTCTTCGATGTCTGCCGTTTGTGGTATTATCCTGATGCTCCCCAGGAAACTTATGGCACTCTGATAACTAGGGAAAAATGTTATCTCCCTAAGAGTGAAAGAGGATGGGGGTGAGAAGACGCAGAGGGAACATGTGGGGGTCGGAGGGAACATGGGGCAGGCCAGAATCCAGGCAGGTGAGAAGCCGGGGGATGCAGGTGATCAAACGGGACGGGCGTTGTCCCCGTGAAGCCACAGCTTCCCTCTTATGTGTAGAGCACAGCTATGCATACAGACAGCCTGTCTGTGGGACTGCAATTCATGCATGGGAGAGCAACTCGGGAGAACAGTCTAAAAGGGCTCCTCAGGGGGGGCAATAATAAAAAGAAAGCTGAAAAATCACCAGCCTACAGGGAGAGAGGGGTTTGTACAATTGGAGGGATTTGTACAATCGGAGGCATCTGAATGTCTCTCAGTAGGAAGCAGAGATGGGTTTCCATTTGATGAAGTGTGACGGCGGCGCGGGGCAAGGCTGGGCAGGAGGAGCCAGCCTGCTGTGTGCTGCAGACTGGCACGGGGAAGCGAGGCCGAGGAGGCAAAGGGATCCCAGAGGAATCCGCGCAGCAGACCTAACACAGCCGGAAACGTCAGCCCAAACTGTGAAAGGAACAGGCACCTATTAAAAAGCTGAAAGGGGGTTATGATGACTGCATCTGGAAAAAGTCCAGCTCCCAGGTAAGCGTTGGCCGCCGCCCACTCCTGAGCTCAGCTCCAAGTAACGCCTCCCTTGCAGGCCGGGGCTCTGGTGGGTGGTCTCCGAAGCCAGAGGGCACGTGTGGGGTGTGGGTGTGCCCAGCTCAGCCTCTGCCTGGGGGAGGATCTCTGGCAGGCTTCGCCCGTTTCCTCATCTCAGATATGGGATAGCATGAGTCCCAACCACATAAAGGTTTGCAGTGGGGAATAAGAAAGATCACAAATGTAATTCCTTTACCTGGTGCCGGCAACAAAGAAAGCGATCGGTAAACATTAGCTGTTATTATCAACATAAGTATTGGCCGATACTGGCAAGTCAGCTGGAGGGTAAGAGACAAGGACCTTTCTAATGAGGCCCCGGTGGGATGTGAATCCCTGAGACCAAAAGCTTTGCTGAAGCTCCTGCATAGAGAGAAGCGCATCCTGAAAGAGAGTCCGACACAGACATATTCCTTTTATTTTTATAGCATTTTACATACATTATTTTATTTAAACCTCCCCTTCAAAAGTATTAATTATGTAATTTAAAGGCATTAACTAATTATTTGTTTTACAGAGGAGGCCACTGAAATCCACCCAAGGTCACCCCACCATCAGAGGCTCACTCTGCCTGTGTCACAGAGACAGCCCTGACCTTACGTCCTAGTATACAGCGAAGTAGACCCCTGGAGCACGCTGAATGTTAAATACTCAATGAGCTCATTGGAAAAGTGTCTGCATATCACTGGACAGAGGATGCCTTGTCCAGGATGATCCATAAACCCTAACTGACAAGATCTAGGCCCTGTGTGACCTTTAGTTGAGCATGAGAGAAACAGGACTTACAGTTTTGTTCCCCGAAGAACTTCATCACTATAGACATTGGGAGGTTTTAGTTTCTGTGAATCTGGAACAAGAGAAGGCAGCCTCCGTGGCACTGGTGTTTTCTTTGTAGAAGTTAGCAATCGGTGAGTGTCTGAGGCCCGTCCCAGTCTGTGCCGTGGGGAGGAGAGAGCACCGCGCCCTCCATCTGATGGTTTGTCCTCCTGTTCATTCCTGGGGGAAGGAAATCCTGTGAGCTACTCAGACGCAAGTGTTGTGAGAACAGGGAACACGCCTGTCTGTGCTTGGGTGAGCACCGTCCAGAACAGTGCCTGACACCTAGAACAGAGTTATAAGAACCGGCTGAATGAATACAAAGACCCACCATTTCCTGTTTCAATGAAGAAACATCCACAGGAAGAGATCTGAGGTTTTCATTGTGACTAATCAAGCAGTCAAGCCCACAGGATTAAGATTTCATGACTATGTTCTCCTTTTTCCGCCTCTCCCAACCAAATGCACGATAGTCACTGTTTTGTGGTTGGTACTGGAAGGGCCCCTTTCTGCTCTTCCACACTCCCCCAGGATGTGCTCAGGCACATCTGAAGCATGGGATTAAATGGGACCTTCGTGATCTCATGTCCCCCGCAGACTTCAGCGCTGCAGTGTGTCCAGCACAGGGAAGAGGCTGGGTAATTATGACTGATACCGATACTGATACGTACTGCGTTCTGTCAGGAAAATAGGTAGGTCTCTGCTGAAGTGGTTTTGCTTGAATTGTCATGACACCATTCATGTCACTATAAAAATTGTTGGAGAAGCGATGAACCTGAGAACAGTAAAAAAAAATTAAAAAAAATTACGACTGCCTAGCGCCATTCCAGACCGATGCTTGTCAGAAACCGGCAGGAAACACACGGCACGGGGGAGGAGCGCCACCAGCCCAGGGTGACCTGGCAGGGAGGCCGCAGGGAAGCAGAGCTGGGCTTCAGTCTCTGCTGGAAGTTGAAGGGCAAGGGAGCTCTGATGGTCGATGTGTATCAGCCTCTGGTAACTCCAGGGTGAGGAAGGCAGAGAGAGGGCCAGGAGAAGCACAGGCCAGGCATGGAGGCCCCTCGCTGGCCCACTGGCCCAGGACCTCTCCTGTCCTCCCCTCCACACCTGCCGGGGTTCTCTTCCCAGAAGCAGTGAGATGCCTGGGGCCCACGCGTGAGCTCTGGAGGAGCTTCCGTCTGAATCCTGTTCTAACCGCTTCCTGGTCAGTAATTCTGGAAAGCTTTGTTCTTGGAGCTTTAACGGCCTCCTCTTTACGCTGGGGAAAAGTCATACCAGCTTCACAGAGCTCTTGTGAGAACTGAATTAGATGACATTTGTAAAAGCATGAGCTAATGGCTAAGCGATTCTTAACTCCCTCTTCAGTCCCACAATATGACCAACGAGGATTTACCTAGATGACGGGTTGATGGGTGCAGCAAACCACCATAGCACATGTATACCTATGTGACAAACCTGCATGTTCTGCACATGTATCCAGAAGCTTAAAGTAAAATTCAAAACTTTAAAAATAATGGTAATATTTAGCTTCAGGAGAACAGGATTTCTGGGACTGAAATTCTGTTCTGATTCCTGAACAGATGTGGCAACCAGAATCACATGTAGAGGAATAACTTAAGAACTTCTGTAATTACCACTAGAACACCTTGAGTATTTCACAGCAGGCTCTATTTTTACTCTGTTCACTTTACTTTCCATTTATTTTTTAACATTTATCCAAACAAAGGAATTATAAACCAAAATAGCTATTTTAAAAAGTCCTCAGCTTCTAGAATTTCCATATTTTTCAGGTCTGCTTATCTTGCCTGATATTTAAACTTTCTTTTCTATATTATCATCAACTGTTCTTTTTGTGATATTCATACTGCCTATTTTTTTAAAGTGGAGAATGTTGTATTGAAATTGTCAGAGCAGTTTAAAGCGACCAAAAAATACAACACGCAGGTAGTGATTCCAAAAGTTTCTTTAGAACAGAAAAGGCACGGAGATGTCTTGCAAAGCCCCTCTGCTAAGAGTGAAACAAGCTCTGAGTCACTCTGCCTTCCCCACTGTCCCCAGGCACAGGTTCTGCTCCGGCCTCTGTCCTTTCAGTCTCACAGAGATCTCTGCTTGGGATGCTCCTGCACCAGGTGTACAGTTCTGCTTTCACTCTGAAGAGTCTCCTTTTCCTTCTCATCTTCACAAATCACACCTACATCATTTAAGGCTTGGTTCACATCTTACCCCACTCTGTGAAAAGTATATTTTTCCTCTGAACCCCATAGCACCTACGTTGGTATGCTGTGGGTTGTGTGTGCATGTGCTGTGTGTATGTGGTGTGTGTGGTGTGCTCGTGTATGTGGTATGTGCATGTGTGTTGGTGTGTGGTATGTGGTGTGTGCATGTGCGGTGTGTGTGTGCATGGTGTGTGTGGTGTGTGCTTGATGTGTTACTGTGTGTTGGGTGTGTGTAGTGTGTGTGCATGTGGTATGTGGTTTGTATGGGGTGTGGTGTGTGTGTGGTGTATGATGTGTGGCGTATGTGTATGGTGTGTGGTGTGCTTGTGTGGGGTGTGTGCGGGGGATGTGCTGGGGGTGTGTGTGCATGTGTGTGGCATATGTGTGTGATTTGTGTGGGGTATGTGTATGATGTGTGATGTGTTTGTGTGGGGTATGTGTATGATACGTGGTGTGTTTGTGTGGGGTGTGTGTATGATGTGTGGTGTGTGTGGGGTATGTGTATGATATGTGGTATGTTTGTGTGGGGTGTGTGTATGGTGTGTGGGATGTATGGTGTGTAGTGTGTTTGTGTGGGGTGTGTGTGTACAGGGGTGTGTGTGGCATGTGTGAGTGATTGTGTGTAGTGTGTATGTGCATGGTCTGTGTGTGTGGTGTGTGGATGTGGGGTGTATGGGGTGTGTGGGTGGTGTGTCTGTAGTATATGCATGTAGTATGTGTTTGTATGGTATGTGGTGTGCGTGTGTGGTGTATGATATGTGGTATGTTTGTGTGGGGTGTGGGTATGGTGTGTGGGGTGTGTGTGTGGTGTGTTTGTGTGGGGTGTATGTGGAGGGGTGCCTGTGGCATGTGTGAGTGGTGTGTGTGTGCATGGTATGTGTGTGTGCTGTGTGGGGTGTGTGTGGTGTATGATGTGTGCATTTATCCATTTTCTCTGCTCCCTGACACAAGATGGGCAGTGGAAACAACCTCCTTGGCAACACTAAAGGCCTCCCGTGAACAAGCGTGTCCTTTCCAGCCTCACCCGCTACCAGATCTTTCAATAAAAATGCAATTCAAGAAAAATTTATTAAGCGCTTAGTATGTGCCGGTCCCTGTGGTGGGAGCTCTCTGGTACTTCAGTGATTTTATCCTCACAACAATCCCTTGGACAAGATAGTATTGTCCTCATTATAAGCTAAGGACACTAAAGTTCAGAAAAGTTCAACATATTCAGAAAAATGCTCCTCACAGCCTCGCGATTCCTCATTCTTGCCACTATGCTGCTGTTCCCAGTTTCTTATCCTCTAAGTTCAGTCCAACCACAGTCCCCAAAAACGCCCGTCTTTCCTTCATCCACGCCTTTGTTTGGCCTGAAATGGGCCACCCAGAGTTCCTTCCCACAAGAGCCTCACTCATTTCTTCATGTTTCTGCTCACATTTCACCTCCATGAATCGACAACCAATAGAATGGGAAAAAATTTTTGCAGTCTACCCATCTGACGAAGGGCTAATATCCAGAATTTACAAAGAACTAAAACAGATCTACAAGAAAAAAACAAACAAGCCCATTCAAAAGTGGGCAAAGGATATGAACAGACACTTTACAAAAGAAGACATACATGAGGCCAATAAACATATGAAAAACTGCTCATCATCACTGGTCATTAGAGAAATGCAAATCAAAACTACATTGGGATAGCTCTTAAAGAACTAAAAATAGATCTACCATTCAATCCAGAAATCCCACCACTGGGTATCTACAACTCCCCTCTCCCACAAAAAAAAGTCATTACTTGACAAAGACACATACCCATGCACGTTTATAGCAGCATAATTTGCAATTGCAAAGGTATGGAACCAAACTACCTGCCCATTGACCAACAAGTGGATAAAGAAATGAGATATGTACACACTATGGAATACTGCTCAGCCATAAAAAGAAACAAATAATGTCTTTTGCAGCAACTTGGATAGAGCTGGAGGCCATTATTCTATGTGAAGTAACTCAGAAATGGAAAACCAAATACTAAATGTTCTGACTTATAAGTAAGAGCTAAGCTATGAGAACACAAAGACATATAGAGTGATGTAATGAACTTTGGGGACTTGGGCAGAGGGAGGTTGGGAGGGGTGAGGGATAAATGATGACATCCTAGGTACCCTGTATACTGCTCAGGTGATGGGTGCAGTAAAATCTCAGAATTCACCACTATCTAATTAATCCATGTAACCAAAAACCACTTTTACCCTAAAAACTATTAAAATTAAAAAAAAAAAAAAAGGCAGGGATGCCATTGTAAGTCTGGCAGATATGTACTATGTGGGTAGGACTGGGAATTTGGGTGATGAATGAACAGCATCTGCTACATATAGTAAGTTATTAATTTGCTCAGATTTGCTGCATGGATTAGATATTTGGGCATCACAGATGATTAAAGACCATAACAATGCATGATATGACTTCTTTATCTTGTTTATTTAAAAAATAGATCACCTTTGTACAGGAATTGTAATGAGTCTACTAAAGTTTCATGGAAAAGATTGACTTCAATTATTTTCTAAGATTATTTGCAAAGGGACTTTAAAAACTTGATAGTAAAATGTCTCTTTTCTTAACTGGATCCCATTTTTACTAAATATTTAAGATCAAAGATGATGCTCATTCCAACATTGAATTTATCATAAAATGAAAACTATGGGAATACTTTCAACACATAGAGGCAGGCTTTCAGGGACAAACAAAACAGAAGGAAAAATGTAACATACCTCACTAATATTGGGACATAAAGTACACAAAGGAAAAATTAGTTAAAAATCTCTGCTGCTTCTGAGGTTGAGAGGCAAAAGATTTACTTGGAAAAGATGTTGATTTATGATGGCCTTCACATACAGAAAACACATCAAATTTTTTTTTTTTTTTTTTTTTTTTTTTTTTTTTTAGGGTGGTAAAGTTTTTAACTGTTAGCAATACTAGTTTAACAATGTGTGCCCAGGTTTATTTCAAAGCATCGTTTTTAA
>CAUYQU010021047.1:0-23327 GCA_963574635.1 Cheracebus regulus
CACTGTGTGGAATGTTAAAAACATAATCTCAACAAAAAAACAAAAAAAATAAAAAAAAAAAAAAAAAAAAAAAAAAAAAAAAAAAAAAAAAAAAAAAAAAAAAAATTCATCAAGCTACAAAAAGCTATGAAGAAAAGCACATTTTAGTAGGTGAAAGAAACTAACTGGAAAAATCTATATACTGTAAAATTTTACTATATCACATTCTACATGAAGGCAGAGGATCAACGGCTGCCAGGCATTGAGTTGGGGAAGAAAAGGAATGAAAAGTATGCAACTACCTATAAGGACAGGGACCCCAGAATCCAGCTGAAGACAGACAGTGAATATGGCTTTAGCAGCCCTAGTGTGGGAAACTTGGGAGCTCCTCTTTATCTCACATGCAAGGGATGCCAAATCAGAGATGTGATTCAGCTGTACCATGCCTTAGGAGGCATGCCCCATGGGTCCTTTTGGCACAATCCCCTAGCCAGTCTCCTCACACAGAGAGGAAATCCCCTTTGGAATTTTCTGGCCTCTTCATCTAGGAAGAGTAGTGCCTTAAACTTTTCTGAGAGCTGATCAAACCTGGGATTAGGGTGTTATTTAGTGTTGAAAGGGAGGTGGCAATCTAGGATTGTGGGAATCAACAGGCAAACTGGACAGACATATATTTCCTATAAAGATGAAACTAAGTAAAACCAAAACACACACGTTCTATAAAGAGTAAACCAATTCAGTACCTCCCCATTTGGCCAAAGCAGGGAACCAGTGACTGACTCCAATGAGACAGCAATAAGTGAGTTCCTAGATCAAAAATTCAAAATAGAAGTTGTAAGCAAAATAAGGAAACTTCAAGACAACGCAGAAAAGCAATTCAGAAATATTCAAGAGAAATTGTAAATAGAGAATAATTTTTAAAAAATGAAACAGCCTGGAACTGAGAAATATATTGGCTGAAATGAAAAATGCATACAAAAATCCCAACAGTAGAATTGATCAAGCTGAAGAAAGAGTGAGCATGAAGAAAGGCTATTTGAAAATACACAGTAGTAGAAAAAAATGAATAAATGGCTTATCTTTTGCTTCTGATATACACCCTAAAACACTAACTTTCAAAGTATAATGGTTTGTTTTTTGTTCATTTTGCTTTGCTTTAATTTTACCCTGGTGGAGTATGTTTGGGTGGCAAACCTTTATGAAACCTGAGTCATGTTTAACTTCTTTCAAATTTTCCTACATATTGTGCTTAGAGACAAGATACATGTTCCCGAAAATCATTGAGTACTTTTATCTTGTTCAGCCTTAACCTGAAGTTACAGTGCTTTGTGAATTCAACCTGGGTATGGATAGATTCCCTAACAGATTTTGTAATTTCTGTGGGCTTCAGGCTTTAACTTCTGCCACTGGGTCTTCAAAATCATCACAAATTAAGTTTATTTTCTCCAATATCAATACTTATCTTCAGAACAAATGTCGCTTTAGGACTTACCCTCTTGGTTTTTAATTTCCCTTCTACTTTAGCCTGAAAATCCTTTGCTGGTTTGTCAGCTCTTTGATACTTGAAAACAAAATTATTACAAAGTTTTACTCATTTTAACAAATGTCTAATTACAGAGCCTAACATATTTTGTGAAAGACATTCAAATGACTATTCAGCAGTTTATTTGACCTCAGCTTTTAAGAGTATTTTATTTAGCATACACAAGAAGAGGTTGTATTGTTATATGTTTAGCTTTATTGAGGTATAATTGACAAACAAATAATTGCACATATTTAGTATAAACATTTTGATGAGTTTGGACATATGTGTGCATCCATGAAACCATCACCTCAATAAAGATAATAGACCTCCAATAAAATCCTTGCTTTAAGGTAATAACATTTAATATGAGATCTATACACTTAAAATTGTAAAGTATACAACAGCATATTTTTAATTAAAGCTACTAACGTAGAACGTCAGATCTCTAGACCTTATTTATCTTGCATAAATGAAATTTTATACTCATTGATTAACAATTCTCCATTTTTTTCCCTTCTCCAAGTACCTGGCAACCATCATAATATTTTCTGTTTCTGCATTTGATTATATTAGATACTTCAAATAAATGGAATCATGCAGTATTTGTCCTTCTGTGACTGGCCTATTTTACCTAGCATAATGCCACTGGGCTTATCTATGTTTTCACAAATGGTAGAATTTCCTTTTTAAAAAGGCCAAATAATATTTCACTGTATGTATAGTCCACATTTTCTTTATCATCCATCAATGGAGATTCTGTTTGTTTCCATATGTTAGCTATTAGAATTAATGCTGAAATGAACATGGAGGTAAAGATATTTCTTCAAGATCCTGACTTAAATTATTTTGACTATATACCCAGAAACAATATTGATGGATAATAAAGTATTCATATTTTTAATTTTTTGAGAAATCTCCAAATTGTTTTCCACAGGGGCTGAAACATTTTTATTCCTACCAACAATGTATTGCTATCTTTTTGTTTTCTTTCTTTTGTTTTTTTTTTGGATAGTTGTCATCCATATAGGTGTGATGCAATACCTCATTGTGGTTTTGATCTGCATCTCCCTCATAATTAATGATGTTAAACACACTTTTATATACCTAGTGGGCATTTGCATATCTTTTATGGAAAGATTTGTGTTCAAATCTTTATTTCTTTTTATTATTAATTGGCTTATGTTTATTTCTGTTGAGTTGCAGTAAATTATTATATGCTTTGGCTAATAATTTCTTATCAAATACATAGTTTGTTAATAATTGCTCCCATTCCATAGGTTGCTTTTTCACTCTATTGATTGTTTATTTTGCTATGCAAATATTTTTAGTTTCTATGTGATTCTTACCAAGTTCTCAATGACATTTTTTTATGACAATGAACAATACACTCGTAAAATTTGTATGGAAGCACAAAAGATTCAAAATAGCCAAACTAGTCTTGCAAAAGAAAAACAAATGTTGTGGAGGCATAAAGTTTTCTGATTCCAAAATATGTTGCAAAGCTACAGTAATTAAAACAATATAATACTGACATAAAAACAGACACCTAGATCAATGGAACATAATAGAAAGTCAAAAGCAAATCCAAGCAGGTACTGTCAACTTATTTTTTATGAAGGTATCAAGAATATACAATGAAGAAACAAGTCTCTTCAATAAATGGTGCTATGAAAACTCCATATCCACATGCACCACAATAAATTTAGACCCTAATCTCACATCATAAACAACATGATCTCAAATGGATTAATTACTTGAACATAACACCTGAAATTCTAAACTTTCTTGAAGAAAACGTAGGAGAAAAACTTCTTAACTTTAGTCTGGGTAATGATTTACTGAATTTAACACCAAATTGTAAGCAACAAACAAAAAAATAGATAAGTGAAACTCATCAAATAATGCTAACTCATTTTGATACTTCTTATGATAGTTCTACTCACTGTTTATTTTCATTCTTGAACTTGTATCTGATAATATTTACCCACTTAATTTTCATTGTATGATTGTATTTGCTACTTTAGTATTAATATAAGACAGTCTTATATTTAGAGTGTTGCTTTCTGAACTTTTCTCATTGTGACCCTGACATTCTTATCAATTAAGCATGATAGTTTTAAGTTATAAGTCACTAAGCCCTTTCTTCTTACTATTCATTATACAACCTGTGCATGGAATAGTTAAAGGCATGTGTGCTTGGATGTGTGTGTTTGTATTTTTGATAGCTCTTCTGTTATATAAAAAATAAACCCCTGCCATAAGCATACATGTGAATTGACTGGGTACACACTTATTCTAAGGCTGTGCTCTTATCTCAGCAAATATTTCTGCAATTTTTCTGCCTGCTCCATTGTGCACATGGTGCTCAAAGATTATATGCTTATTTAAGAATACTTTGTGAATCCTCAGAAACTTGAAGAAACATAAAATATTAGATATAATTTACTAACACTATCTAGACATCTCTGAGAGTTGAGACTGTTGTTATAATCAATTGACTCCTTCATCATAATTGGAGATAATTCATATGAGGAATTTATAATCATGACACTTAGCAAATATTACCTTTCTCTGTAGGATGAGTAATCACTTTACTGTTCTGTTTGTAAATTCACTTCTTATTTTAGATCTTGGGATGCTTTTCTTCATCTTTGATACTTACCTCCATTACTCAATTTGTGTGTGCATGGTTTAAATTCTGAGCCTGGAACTACATATGTTTTAAATTCTGTTTCTTTTTTATAGCTTTTAACTCTGATCATAGTTCTCAAATACATACAGACACACATACACACCAACACTAATACTTGGCTCTTAGATCTTTGATTACATTGGCACAAAAAAATGGACATAACCTATCCTCATATCAATTACATCTGAATGAATAGGATATTGCTTTGCTAACTCATCAGTTTATAATTTTTGATGAACACTTTTATTTATCTCAAAATAATAATGGTCATAGTATCTAAATTGTATTTTTTGGCTTAAACTGACTGTCCGAAATCAGTACATGGTTTGATGATGAAACTTTCTAGTAAGCATCTTCCACTTAGGTTAGATAGAGTAGTTTCAACTAGAAAATAGTCCTACTAAGTTTACAGTAGAATTTGTGACAGTAAAAAAAAAACATAAACCAATTTTCTTGGAACAAGTCACATGAATCATAAGCCAGCATCAAATTATGTTTTTTTACTTAATTAAAAGTCACCTGCAAACATATTTTTTATGTAATACCTACTGAACTTTGTGCAGTGAAGAATTATTAGTGTTTTCCTCAGCAAATCTTTTATAAAACTTCTATTATATAATCTGGAATAAAAAGTATATCAGATATATTAGCTATTATTAGTTACTTGGTAACATTCTACTTTATATAATACTTTGTGTTGAATAAAACAAAATTTGTATAGAGGTTCACTTTATCATGCATTTTACTTGCATTATTTTTAAAAAAATCACACAAATCCTGCGAATTAGAATGCAACTTAGTTATGTACATTTAAAGGATATATTTAAAAAATTAATGGAACTAAACACAACTGTCACATATCCTGACTTTTCTTTGCCCTTTGCTACAGAAAATTATATTATACTCAAAGGAATGGAATTTAAATAAAATCATTCATATCCTGCTTTTTCTCTGTTTCCCAAAAATGGATGAAATCTGTCATCAACACTATGATAGTCTCCTGGTTTTATTTTACTCACAGGAGACTTTTGTCTCAGATAATTCTGTATAATCTTCTTTGAAAAGAACAAAATAATTATGTTATTTTTACCCATAATTCCTCAGCAATATATACATCTAGCAGGATGTAGTTTTGCTTGTTTAGTATTAGAGATATTATATAATCATGTTAGTCTACGCAATTACTAAATTTATGCAAGTTTAACAGACAATATAGGTTAACATCAATTACCTCCTACTGTCCTCAAATACCTTTAAAGATACCTGATGCTTTTTAATTGATATATAATATTTTACATGTTTACAGGATATGTCGATTTGCTACATGCATAGAATTTGTAATGATTGAGTGATGAAATTTGTGGCTATTCATCACCTTGAGTGTTTGTGAATTCTATGTTTTGGTATCATTTCAAGTCCTCTCTTCTGGTTCCTTTGAAAAATACATAATATCGTTGCTAAATATAGTTACCATAGTCTGCTGTGGAACATTATAACTAACTGATTCTAACTGCTGTGAAACATTAGAACTAACTTATTCCAACTGCTGTGAAACATTAGAACTTATTTTTTCTAACTGTATGTTTGTATCTATAATCAACATCTCTTCATGCACCCATTCCACCACCCATCCTTCCCATTCTCTGCTATTTCTTTCTATTATCTATAACCAATGCTACAATTTAGTTTAATTAAAATTTGAATCCCACTATCTTTGATTACTTTTACATTTTTCCAACAGTTATGGAGTTCAATCTACTGTTATATTTTCCTTGAATGGAATTACCTTCACTTCCTCACACTAACAGTGAATTAATTTTCTGAAAATACTCATCCGATCATTGTGTTGTCATGTTCAACACTTTTTTATGCACGATGCCTATAGAATAACATTATTGTTTTCTAGCTTTTCAGTCTAATTCCAACCATCCAATCCAATCCATACTCCAATTAAACTTGGGTTATTCCCCATTGCACATTTATGCGTAGACATGAACTCTGGGCGAGGCACAGTGGTTCATTCTTATAATCCTAACACTTTGGGAAGCTGAGACAGGAGCATGACTTGAGCCCAGGAGTTCAAGACCAGCCTGGGCACTATAAAGGAACCTCTGTCTCTACAGAAGATAAAGAGATAAATAGCTGGGCACCACAGCATACACCTGTTGTGTCAGCTACTTGGGAGGCTGAGGCAGGAGTATCACTTGAGCCTGGGAAAGGGAAGTCAAGGCTTTACTGAGCAGTGATTGTGCCACTGCAGTACAGCCTGGGCAACAGAATGAGACATTGTGTAGAAACAAACAAACAGGAAACAAAACAAAACAAAACAAAAACAAGAAAAGGAAACAAATACACTCTGCCGAAATCCCCATAAAGTACTTATTTTTGTCAATACCTCCAGCATCTATTATCTCCCTCACAGTGCCTTGCCTGAATATTTTAGTTATATCTGATAGATTTTCACTTTACCTAAGCTATCTTTTAGTTTACTTATACCATTTTCATAACTAGCTTTTAAATTTTTCATTTTCCTCATGGATGGATTTTTATAAAACATTTTGAGTCACTGTGGCTAATTTGAAATATATTAATTAGTATATTAATTTATATACTAATAAATATGTTCATGGAATACATGAACATATATGTTCGTGTCCATATGTTCATGGAATACGTGAACATATTTCTACCACAATGGGAGACCTATATTAAATGAAGAAGAGGAGATGTACTTACCTAATTTTTTTTAAACCGTATCAGCCTCTTTGCTGAGAGTAAACTACTGTCTGTTTCAAAGATGTGCAGTAAGCAAATGGAAAGTGGCAAAAATTAACCAGTTATAACATCTTTTGCATTTTTTTATGGTTTGGGCTGAGTCACCTTAAAGAAAAACTACCTGTTCTTGCCTTCCTTGTAGCTATGTGTAACCAAGTACCTATAAATTCTAGTCAAAGGAATCTAAATGGTAGTGACATATTTTTCTAAGAAGCAAATGACTCAACAATCTTTTCTTATTCCTGCGGAGTAGAACGAAGGTTGATGATGGGAACTTGATTAATTGGGTATAAATTCATCATGAATTAATACATATGGAAATAAATTAATAAAAGGAATCAGGGTCCTTTATTCTATGAGTGTTATATTGCCAGCCATTAACTGGCTCCCAACAGATTTCCACATGGGATAAATATATGTTAGTTGAGAATTACATGGTATTTTTGGATAATTGACCCCTTTATCATTATGTAGTGTCTCTGTCTTTTAACATTTTTTTTCGGAAGTCTGGTTTTTCTGAAATTAATGTATTTATCCAGCTTTCTTTTGATTAATGTTAGTATGGTGTATCTTTTTCCATCCTTTTACTTTTAACCTATCTTATCTTTACGTTTAATGTGAGTTTCCTGTAGACAACATAGTCTTTCTGTGTGTGTGTGTGTGTGTGTGTGTTTTCATATGCATTTAGAACATTTAGAATATTCACTTTTAAAGTGATTATTTATATATCTGGAGTATATCAACCATATTTGTAAATGTAAAATTTTATTTTATTCATTGCAAAAGACTTATTTTCCTGCCTTGCTTTTTATGAGCATCTAAAATAATTACATGCTGTCTGTCAATAATTTTGAAAACATTTGGGCCATTATTACAAATGCTTTTTATTTTTCCTCTCTTTCTTGTCCTTCTGCTATTACGTTCTTATAATTTAAAAATTTTCTACAGTTCTTGAATATTCTGTTCTCTTTCTTCTCCTCTAACCTGAGTTTTTGAGGTTTCCATTTGCCTGTCTTTAAGCTCCCTGTTTCTTTCCTTGCTTATATTGAACTTACTGTGCAGCTCATCAAAGTCATTCTTCATTTCTATTACAGTTGTTTATTTATTTATTTCTAGCATACCCTTCTAATGCTTTCACAGAATTCCAAATTATTTGCTTAGGTTAAATGTCTATTAATGCATATTATCTAGTTTTTTTTTTTCAATAGAGCCCTGAATATAGTTACCATTTTTATTTCAATTTCCTTGATTTGTCATGTTATCATCTGTGTCATGTGTTATATATGAGTTGGTTCTGATGCTGCTTTTGCCTTTCAGGTTGTTTTATTCTTGACCTTAATGTGCTGTATTTTTTGTTGTTGTTGTTGAAGTCAGACATGTTGTATCAGGTAACAGAATCCATTATGTTGGCTAGGATCTTGATTTTATTTTATAATTTCTGTAGCTATAGTATTATATTTTCTGTAGCTATAGTTGCCAGAAATAAAAATTCTTCTGCTGTTCTTCTCCCCTTTCTTTGAGTTTCCTAGGTACCTCTCAGAGAGAGGCTGTGTCTTGCAGTTCCTTTTTTTGTAATCCACTACTATGATATTGGAGTGTAGTGGTAAGGCATGAGGAAAGGGTAGTACTTCACAATGGCTCAATTAAATTTCAGGCTTTTAGCAGGTATGTTGCTCTGCCCTGTAGACTGAACAATTCTTTTATCTTGCATATCTTTCTCTTTTCCTATTGGATGAGACAAAAAGTCTATAAGCACCTGAAGTGTAAGAAATACCTTCTCTCATAGCTCTTAAAAAAGACTCTGGTGATATTTTTACCTTGAAAATTAGGTCTTTGTGATGGAGAACATTCTTGGTATATTTCACAATAATTACTCTTTCCCCTTCCTTGTTACTTGCAAAAGGAAATCTATCTTGCCTCTGATGGAGTCTTGGAGGTAAAGTCCAGAAAATATGGAGGCTCCCTAAAAATTTAGCTCATATGAGTTTCTCAATCCTATTTTGGTCTTCAGTAAATCTTTATCAATTCATCAAATTTACCAGTTATGTTTTTTTACTAGTTTATGACTCCAACAGCTTCTATTCCACATAAACATGTATTGGCTATAACTCTCTGCATTTAATTATCAGATTTTGAAGTAGCAATTTGACATGATGAGCCCATGAGAGTAATTTACTTTTAGTTTTCCCAGGTCTTTGTTACTGTAAAAACAGGGGTGATACTTCCAAGTTTTTTGTATCTCAGAGCTGAAGCTGGATGTAATCATTAATATTTGGATAGTTTTTTTTATTAAAATATACCTATGTTGGATATCATATCCTACCAATTGCTCATGTATACTCATGCTTGAGGCTCTACAACATAGAGCATACATATCTTTGGGTATCCAAAATATACCATTTTGCTAATCACAGTGTGGTCCCATATGCTACTGTGGCATGGGGTTTGGAAATCTCATAATTGTTTCTTACAACGGTTATTTCTTGTAATTCACTTTCTTAAAGGAGAGAATCAAATCTTGGGATAATTTGATTTTGTAAATTTTTCTTCATGATCACTTTCGAATATCAGGTTGCTTGACCGGGAGACATTTTTATGTAAAACATGTCACCATGTAGTAAAAGAAAGCTTCCAGAGTGAGACAGAAGGAACATCAATAAATGAAGAGCTAATCAGCACCGTGAAATAACAACTTTATTCCACATAGAACACAATGCATGTTTGTTTTTGTGCATGCAAGCACATATTTCCTTACAACTTAAAAGATACTTGGCAAAGAATGTCTCCTTTCTTCCTCACAAGGTGGAAACTTGTGAGGAAAGTAGAGCAGACATTATTTCTCCCAAGTTTTACATAACAAATCTGAGATTCTTGAAGAATAAATAACCTTGTTGAAGATTCAAGATAACTAAATATTGAGAGGTATAAAAATGGTTTTTAGACAGGCTTAACCATGGATCTCCTAAATGATCTTCTGACTTTGACTTCACCATTTCACCCCAAATACAAACTGTAGGGATAATTTCACATCAGTTCTGGAAATATGCCATATTGTCTCTTGTTTTACATAATAACATTTGTCTTTACTTTGTCCATGATCAAATTTTTATCAGTTATATCATTATTTTGTTTTGGCTATGATATAAGCATGCATTGAAACTGTGATTTATGTCTTCAGCTACACTACAGTCAATGGAGTTATTTTTCTTCAATGTCATAGTCTTAGAAATCAGACCGACTTGAATTTGAAGTCTACTCTCTTACTGTGTGACCTTAAACAAAATGTATTATTTATCTAAACATCATATTTTTGTATTTATTACATGAGGAGACTAATAGTATCTAACTTCTAGGGCTATTGTGGAAATTGCATAAAAATAATTAATTTAATGGGCTTTAAGGTTGCTACCTTCCACAAGTGTCTTAGGCATAAATACCTAGACTTATTTATTCTAGAGACCATACATATATTATTACTGTAGGGAGAAGAGGAAGATTACAGATGAGATCATTTAAAAATAAATAGTTTATCAAAATCCTAGTCAGTTTTAAGCTAAATTCCTGGTGCTTTGTTGTCTTCATTTTAATGTGAGCTGGAAGAGTGGTGCTGTAAAGGAAACAGTTGTCAATAAACTGCAAGTAAGGAATAGACTACAAGGTTAAATCAAAAAAATCTAAGAACAGAATCACAGAATTGTACTCTAGAGGGAGGATTTGTGAAAACAAACATGTAGAATTGACAAAAAATAATTGCATTTTTCCAACTGAAAAACTAATGTTGTATGAAGCATGCATTTTTACTTTGTGGACAGAATAACATGACCCACTTGCATTGATGGAAAAATCATATTCTCAACTACTTCAATTTTATCTTTTGGTTTCCACTAAAATCGTATTTTTAGAAAAGGTGAGAAATGTAGAAGGGGAACCTTATCACTTGAATTATATTTCAATAATACTGAGCTTCATTACAAAGTCCAGTGACCCTGTTTCCAATCCATGTATAATTAAAATGTATCTGGAGTAATAATATTACAGTTCCATTTGTATTCTGTTTTTCCACTTATGTGTACAGCATGGTAAATGGTGTTCCACATATCTCTTCAGATTTTGTTGTTATTGCTTTTCACTCTTTTATAACTTGTTCTTTTTTCAGGGTGAACAATCTCCATTGATCTGTCTTTAAATTTACAGAAACCTGGTAGTTTCTCAAGCAAATGAATAATTCCCAGATTATGATTTTGGAGGTTAGAGCTTTTGAAAGAAGAGCTTATTTTTCTGTCAGAATCAAAAATCTTATTTGATACCATTAACATTGGTTTGTTGACGTAGGACATCTTTATTTTGCCTTCATTGCTTATTTTTAGTTTTTATAGATATTAAATTATTGGCTAATAGTTCATTTTCAATCATTTGAATATGTCTTCCAATTGCCTTCTCTCCTACATGGTGTCTGATCATGTCAGCAACTAATCTTATTGTTTGTTCCTTCTATGTGATGTATCATTATTCTTCCTTTATTCAAGCTTTTCTTCATCTGGGTTTCAAAAGTTTAACTATGTTGTGTCTATAAATGTCTTTTGTATTTATCTTATTTGAAATGTATAAAACAGTTACATGTATACGTAACTAATATTTTTCATATATTTGGGAAGTTTTAGGACATTATTTCTTCAAACCTTCTTTTTCCCCCACCTTTCTCTTTTTCTTTTATCCTTCTGTTATTCCACTTATGTATACAGCATGGTCAATGGTGTTCCACATATCTCTTCAGATTTCATTGTTATTGTTTTTCACTCTTTTATAACTTGTTCTTTTTTCAGGTTGAACAATCTCCATTGATCTACCTTTAAATTTACAGATTCTTTTTTCTTCCAGCTTAAATCTTCTTTCCAATGCTTGTAGTGATTTTTTTCTCAGTTACTGCAATTTTCAATTCTATAATTTTTATTTGAAGTTTTTGTGTGCAATTTTAATCTCTTTATTAGTATTTTCTATTCAAGGAGTCATGATTATTCTCCTGTTTCTTAATTATATATAGGTTTTTTGTATTAGTTCTTTGAATATATTTGTAATAGATTTTGTCTGCCAAGTCCAGCATCTTGAATTCTTGAAAGAACGTTTCTGTTGATTGTTGTTGTTTCCTTTTCTTATGTAGGGGTCCCATTCTTTTGGAAATAATTTGATCCCTGGGTTATTATACTATGCCTGGAACCAAACAAAAAATTTAAATAAAAATTATAGGTTAGCTTGAATGAAACAAAACAAAACTAATATTTTATAAGTAGAAACATATGCCTATATATTTATTTAGCAGCATTCACTATTTACCTGGCATTATCCTAAGTGCTTTATAACTATTAACACAGATAATGTTACCTATATGTTTGGTTGAGTCTTGCAAGATAGAATATGTAAATTTGTACCTAAACTGTTTAGAGGACTGGAATGTGGTTTCAAAATTTTATGAAATATTATTTTCATATTATTTTCTTCAAGAGACAAGAATGACTTCATTGACTATGGTATATTTTTTCTTGTTGAACAGAATGAAACAGTGAATTACAAAAACTATGAGGTCTATAGTTTTATTGTGTTTCTGCTTTATGCATGAAACTCAGTTTCAATAAACCCACTGTGTGTGAGCCCAAGGCTTTCTACCTATGCAATAATTAAAATCCAAGGCACCATTTCCCTAAATTCAATTCCCTGTTCTTTTCAGTATATTTTTATAGAATTTTATTCATAACCATTTTCTATTGTTCTGTGTCTGAAGATTGCTCTTACTATCTTCAACAGTAGCAGCACATATAAAAAAGATGCTGTTGTAAGCTTCTTTTGTAGATGTTATAAAAATTAATTTGTAAAATAGGAGGTATATTTTATAATTTGAGAAGTTTAAGTCTATATCAAAAGATAAATTGAATCTACACAATGGAAGTCTGTGAATTAGATAAAATATATGAGAAAAATGTATGTGATCATTATGATGCTTTTGTGATAAGAATAATATGTTCATGATAACACAATTTATAAAAGATAACATGAAAAATACACTCATCTGTTTATATTTTGCATGGTTTTATGTTATGCAATGTTTAGCATGTTACATGTGGTTTAATATGATGAAGAATAATAAGAATGAGAGAATCAAGAACATCTTTGTCACTTCTCTCTATATATGTCATCATTTATGCAAATACAAATGGATTTTCAGTTTTCAATGAGTCTCAATGTGTGATAATGGTTAAGATCATGCATTTTTGAACCCGTCTTGATCATATATACCATTTGCATACTCCTTTATTATATCTGTGTCTCACTTCATTTTTTTATAATGAAGAAGAAAATACTGCTCTTCTTCTTAGTGCCACTATGAGGAATAAATGAGATAATATGTGTAAATTACTCAGAAAAGCTCAATTCCCATTGCAGTAGTTTCCCTTAATTTTTCTTCTTAAGTAAATACAGTGTAAATGATTTTTAAAAATTATGTTTTATGCCACATATTGGATGTGCCACAGAGGCTGGTGGTAACAACATAAAATGTCAGTGAGATAGTATAAAAAAATTGTTTTCTTCTCACAGGTCTAGAATATTGCAAGCTTGTAGCCTCTCAGACAGAGGCTAGAACTAGAAATGTGTATATGACTTGGAGATATAATTTGAAAAGTTAAAAATGTTTATTAAACTCTCACATGTATTCAATAGAGCAAGACAAAGATGAAAGAACAATACTAGAAATGTGTTAGTCTCATAACCTTAAATTGAATGTCATAAATTATTTTTAAAGAACATAATTTCTAAGTAATTAAAATGATGATATTTTAATTTCCAAAGTCTGGTTTTTTATCTTAAGACTTTCAGAAGCTATTTGCTATGTCACTTTAAAAAGAGGTCATTGCAGGTCAGAGAAAGAAGGAAATGTAACAGGAAAATCCTTACAATGTATACACAAGAACTAGCTATATCATATTAATCCTTAATTAAAAAGATACTTGAGCCTTCTCCCTTTATATTAGAAATCACAGTGTTTATTGTTAGCAGTTTCCAGCTGTCCATTCCCTAAGGTCGAAGTAGTCCTGTAGAATGTATGGAATCCAAGCCACAGAAAAACTTCTCTGGGGAAGCTTTAGAAATTCCAGTAAAATAATACATTTGAATTATTTGAAAAATTAATCTGTTTAGATGATTTTATTTATTATTAGAGGGTATGTAAATTTTTAAAAGTTACCCACAACTTAATTACTTTTGATGAAATCGTTAAGCATTAACACTATTAATAGCCTAATGATCAAATCATTAGGCATTATCACTATTGACTAAGACAAATTCAATGATGATATTCAATGACAATATGAAAATATTATGATAAAATTTAAAACACCACACATTTGATTTGAAATAAGAATGAGGAGAGTGTTGAAGAATAGAAAAAGAAGGAAGAAGGAAGATTATAGTTATCAATGTTTTCCTATTTTTTTCATTTCCATTTTCCCTTTTTTGTCTAACCTTGCCCCCCAATTCCAACAAATCTCCATATCACTATATGAAAAATAAATGAGCTGATTTGATATACTTTCATATCTTTTGAATTTAGAAAACATTGCAATAGTTAAAATCATGTCTTAACCAAGTTTTGGATTACACATGACTGAAAAATTTTGACAACTCTTTATCTTCTGTAACCCTCATTTTATATGAGGAAGAAGATCTCAGTGAGAGGAGATCTTTGGCCAGTGCCCTTATAGCCTTATTATGGCAAAGGTAAATGTTTATAATCTTTTAGTTTTATTTCCCTTTCCTAGTACATTTTACTGAGCACCAAAATCCAAAAAACAGAAGTCAGTGAGTAGCAAAGCTTTACCAAGATACATCTTGGTTATATGTTGAGTCCGCCAAGAATGACTATGCAGATTTGATCAGTGAGACAAAGGAAATGTTTTAAAATTTACTTGTTGACTGTTCACAGAGTATAAGTTAGCCTTCAAGTTTTATATCTGTATCCTGCTTCTGCAGTTTTGGAAATAAGGATCAGTTTTTATGGATGTCCATTTGTTTTAGTAGCTTGGTCTCATAATGCAAGTTGTCTCCAAGACAAAATTTCCCCAATTTAGAATTTTTTCAAGCACCACTGATAAATGATTGAGATTCAGTTGCATCTGTCCTTCAATAATGGTGTGGCATATTCAGTGTTTTAAGAAGAGTTCCATTTCTGGCCCCTTGGAATTCAGTTGCTGTCTCTCTCACCTCCCATGAATATTTTTTCCTCTATTAACCTTCAAGGCAAAAATTCCGTATCTGAGAACTTAAGATCTACTTCCAGAACAGCTAAAAGAAAACATTCAACTTAATATTGTATGCCAGTATATTTCAGTAAAATATGTCTTTAACATTTTGGAGTAGGTAACATGATGGCAACTTCACAAGCAATTGGCAAAGGAGAAAAAGAATAATTATAATAACGAAGTAGGTTCACACCTTTACAATGCTAACTGATCTTTTGCAAGACAGGCATCACAGTATGTATGTTAGCTCACTCCATGGGATATTTAAAAGTACTTGGCATGCTTTGTTTTTGCTATTTTTTAAAAAATTATTCAAGCTAACATTTCAATTTGGAAGTTATTTGTTGTAATAAGTTCCAACTAAATTGTTTGTTGTAATTATTGGATGCTTTTATAGGCCTCATAATAAAGACTTGGCATAAAATGAATAAAATATATTATGTTACACTAGCTATTTTATTCTGATCATAAAAAATAAGGACATCAAATTATCGTGAATTAAACATAACATTATTAGTGTCATGTTTTGTTTTGTTTTCCCTTTCTGAGAATTATATTACACAACTGTCATAACAATTGACAGCACAAGCACTGGAAGTGATACACTATGCAGTTACTTTCAAAGTATTTATGCTTTATATATCACAGTACTAAGGCATTATTGCCGTAATAAACATGGAGGCTACAAAAATTCCAGGGTCACTGTCATGTTAGCCAATGTTTAGGTATAAAAATATATTTTCAAATGCTGTTATTTAGTTTTACTTATTACCTACAATTATTCCAACTGTACATATGCTTCCTTCATGAGTTGCATCAAGATTGAATAGTTCTCTTCACCTAATATCATAGTTTGTTTTATGCTTCATGTTCTTCTAAGCAATGCTATATCACCCTAATGACTTCAGTTATGGTCTAATTTATGACATATGTTTTTGGCTAATAATTGGAGGAACCCAGACTTAAAATTCACAAAACAGGGTAGAGATACCTCCAGGTCCATGACCAGGGCTCTCAGCCCTTATTTTCTTTATGGTTAAATAAAGACCACAGCAGCAACTGGAGCAATTTGCTACTGTAAGTGAGGTTGCAGAGGGTCTAAGGTATCTCTACCAAGGAAAGAATAAAGTATCTTCTAATCACTACACTGGGGCAATTTTAATCATTTGTAATCTCAGAACCAGTCAACTGTTTCTAACGCAATACTTTTAACAGATTTTCTTAATTCTGATTTATAGCACCTATTTAGGGCAAAATGGGTGGCATTATCATAACTCGTTTAATGGCTTGGAATTATTAATGCTTTCCTTACAAACTAGGAATGGGTTTTCCCTATTTCCCCTGAGTTTCAAAGTTCTGTGGGGGAGGAGTAAATTTCTGAACTAAATTGGTGTTCTAATAGGTATGTTTTTATTAAAAACATTATGTAATATTACTCTTATAAGACTAAACAAATCTAATTTCTTCTTAAAAATTTACTCTGATATGCATGGCCATGAGATCATATTTATCAAGAGTAATTCTATAGAATATTTCCTCAGAAATAAGCCCTTGGATTACCGAGTTAAAAGTCCAGTAATTTCATCCCCATTTTTATTAATAATCATCTTTCACTATTCTTCCCATTTCTACAATATTTCATCATTTTTACAGTGTTACATACCTTAAATGGAGCTGGCTTGTTTTCTTTTACATTAGAGAGGGAGAAAACATAAGGAGATAGAGATAGAGAGAAACAGAGAGACAGCGAGACAGAGAGAGAGAGAGATTTTGCAAAGCTTTAACCATGCAAAGACTTAACCAGGTCTAATTTTACAGCAAACATTAAAGACAGCTGAGGTTTCTCATAAAGTTTACAGTAAAGCATAGATATCAGTGGAGAAAGGAGGTTTACTGAACAAGGAGCTTGCTCACTAGATCTGAGCCAAGTCTTCTGAGAATGATACATTCAAGATTTGAGATGTAGCCTTAAATATCATGCATGCACATATTCCAATTTTTTTTCAGATATTTAAAAACTCCACATACATGGATAATGTGATATGGTTTTGTTTTCTAAGGGCAAAAAATGGTAACTGATTTGTATAGAGAAATTTAATAATCTCCTTCAATAGTTTTCTAAATCAAAAATTCTCCCTTGTCATTTAAAAACAGATTATTGACAAACAGCCTGACACTGTGCAAGAAAAAATGGGGCTGCCATCTTCAACTTAGATTTTATGGTGATGACTATTTATATCTATAAATCTTATTTAGGAAGAACTGACATACAGATAATTTGGTAGATGATATATATATATTGATAAATGTATCAGATAGTTAAACACATATCAAAAGTTATTCTAACTAAGCAGCATATCAAATTATGCTTTGTGATAAAATAGAACAGCTCTATTTACTATTCCTAGGCCATCTCATCAAGAACCAATAGTATGTTGAATAATCCTAAATCTATGTTCTCTTCAGATATCTTAAGAGGATCATGCTAACATCTTTGGATACCTAATGAACAGAGAGATACATTACCTATATGTGTTAAAAGATCCCAATATCCTTGGTCCAATTTATGTTGTCTCTTTATTATCTCACTAAACTGCACCATATCTAACACATTCAGACAAATGATTAATTTGGATATATTTTCTGCTCTGCTCTTTATTATCATCCCCAATCAAGCTACCAGTAATTTTGTAAGTTGAAATGATTCTTTCTTGAATAAAAACTTAAAGTCTGGCATAATAATTTTTAGTTTTTATTTTCAGGGATTGATCATCTTTCATCTGAATTGATTTTCTGCTTCTGCAATTATTCAATTCTACCTATTTATTTTTACCTAATCAGCAGAGTGACATAACATACAACTCTTATCTTATTATTCTTTGTTAAAACATTACACATTAATAAATTAGTCAATTTAAATGAATAGTTGTAGGTCAAACTCTGCCCAACAAATACAGAGATTCATCTTTAAAAAGTTTGTAAAGTATATTTAAAAAGATAGAATAATTTAACTAGAACGTTGGAGAAAATAGGAGATAAGAAGAGGGGAGAGAGAGAGAGCATGGATCATGACTCATAGAACTAGCTTTATGGCTGGTTGGATAATTCATAGATCAATATCTTTTTATCTCAGATTATCATGTTCATTAATAAGTATGTCTATGACATTAAATTATGAAGGAGGAAAAATATGATGCCCAACACAGTTTATTTCTTTGTAGATATCTTGATTTTTGTTTCAAAGTGATTAAGAAATTATTTCTTTTATAATATGAGTTAAGGCAGTGGGGGGAAGAAAGCACCTTTGCCATAAAATCCTCTATAAAGTCTCTCAAGTACATTACAAAACAAGCAACCCTATATAATTACTCAGTGTGTTACTCAATTAAGAAATATATAACAATAAAATATTGTGAGGAAATGGTTATATATTTTAGATTGGTGCACAAGTAATTGTGATTTTTACCATTACTTTTAATAATACAAGTAAAGCCTAGATTTTTATAAATATTTTTTAAGATTAATGAGTAGATAAGATAATTAAGAAATAGATAAATACTAGGGATGTTAAAATCCAATCCCAACAAACACTCAAGGAATTTCTGAAATAATATACTTAAAAATTAAGAAATAATTCCATAACAAAAATATAAGATGTTATATTATATATATAACTAATACCTAGTTGTGTTCTCATTTCTTAGTTTATAATACCATCTCCAGTAAAAGGAACCAGTCAGTGTTCCTTAAATAAATGGTTGATTCTAGACTAGGATGGGAAGTACACAATATGAGTCTGAAACATTTTATATTGCAAGAAAATAAGAGCTACACACTCAAACCCACACAGCAGCAAGGATATTGGGTATGTTAAAAAACACACAGGGGTCAATGAAAGGAGCTCCTAATGGCCAAAGCTGAAATAATTTGAGCAACAAAATATGGAAACAATTGTGTTAAAATGAATATCTATGTGTCTACACTGATATAAAACATTATTAAATAAATAAATATTGGGAAAGAATAAACAAAACTCTCTTACAGAAATATTCAAAAAATGTGTGTATATAATCTACATTCAAAGAGCTAGAATATAATTCTCCACCCCTTATGTATGGGCTGTGCAGTGACTTTCTTCCAGAAGGCAGTTTAGAAAGGGCACAGGTAGAGGGTCAGTAATCGTTGAGGGGAGAAATCTGACAAATACTTCTTCAGCCAGGACACCCTATTTAATAAAACATTCTGGAAAAACTGGATAGCTACATATAGAATAATGAAACTGGATCCTTATCTCTCACCTTATACAAAAATTGACTCAAAATGGATTAAAGACTAAATATAAGACCTGAAATCATAAAAATTCTAGAAGCAAAGCTAGGAAAAACTCTACTGTACATTGACCTAGGCAAGTAATTTATGACTAAGACCTCAAAAGCAAATGCAACAAAAACAAAAATAAATAAATTGGATCTAATTAAACTACAAAGCTTCTGCACAGCACAAGAAATAATAACAGAATAAACAGACATCTTACAGAATGGGAGAAAAATATTCACAAACTATGCAACTGACGAACTAATATTTGGAATCTACAAGCAATTCAAACAATTCAGCAAGAAAAAAAATTCTTCTTTTTTTTTTTTTTTTTAGACAGAGTGCCAGTCTGTTCCCCAGCTGGAGTGCAGTGGTTTGATATCGGCTCACTGCAACAACCGCCTCCTGAGTTCAAGTGATTCTCCTGCCTCAGCCTCCTGAGTAGCTGAGACTACAGACATGTGCCAATACACCCAGCTAATTTTTGTATTTTTAGTAGAGACAGGGTTTCACCATGTTGGCCAGGATGATCTCTATTTCTGAACCTTGTGATCTGCCCAACTCTACTTCCCAAAGTCCTGGGATTACAGGTATGAGCCACCGCACCCAGCCAAAACAAAACAAAACAAAAACAAACAAAAACAATTCTGTCAAAACGTGGGCATATAACACGAATAGATATTTCTCAAAAGGACATATGCAAACGACCAAAAAACACGAAAAAATGCTCAACATCATTAATCATTATGGAAATGCAAACTAAAACCACAAGGAAATATCACCTTTCCTCTGCCAGAATGGCTATTATTAAAGAGTCAAAAAAGAATAGATGTTGGAGTGGATATGGTGAAAATGGAATACTCATATACCGCTGGTGGAAATTAAATTAGTGCAACGTCTATGAAAAACAGTACAAAAATTTCATAGAGAACTAAAAGTAGATATACTATTTAATCCAGTTACCCCATTACTGGGTATCTACTCAAAGAAGAAGAAGTCATTATATCAAAAGACACATATGCTATGTTTATTGCAGCACTATTCACAACTGCAAAGATATGGAACTACTCTAATTATCTATTAACTAATGAGTAGATAGATAAAATATTACTTACATATGCCATGGAATATTACTCAGTCATAAAAAAAATGAAAGAGTGTATTTTGCAGCAACTTGGATGGAGCTGGAAGCCATTATTCGAAGTGGAGTAACGCAGGAAAGGAAAACCAAATACTGTATGTTTTCTCTTATAAATAGGAGCTAAGCTAGAGGTACATAAAGGCATACAGAGTGATGTCATGGACTACAGAGATTCATCATGGGAGAGGACCAGAGTGGGGTTCAGGGATAAAAACTACATATTGGGTGTAATGTACACTACTCAGGTGATGGGTGGGCTAAAATCTCAGACTTTACCACTACATAATTCATCCATGTAACCAAAAACTACTTGTACCCAAAAGCTAACAACATTAAAAATTTAAGAGAACAAAACAGTGATGGACCATCTTGGGAGCATGTATCCTTGATGTGAAGTTATGAGAATTGTACTTTACCTCTGCAGTCTTCCTCCCAAACACGCATTATGCAAATATAGTCATGAGGTACATTCTACAGAATGCCTGACCGATGAGGCCCTACATTGTCAAGGTCATAAAAACAAGGAAGTCAGATAAACTGTCACAGCGAAATGGAGCATAAGAAGACATGATAACTAAACATAATGTCTATCTTGGCTGAGGTCATAGAACAGAAAAAGGACATAGGTAAAAACTGAGGAAGTCTGAATAAACTATGGATTTGATAATAATGTATTGATATTGAATCATTAATTGTGGCAAATATGGAATACTAAATAATATGATAAAGAATATTCAATAATGGGATTATGAGGTACATGAGAACTCTGTAATGTATTTGTAACGTTTGTGTAAATGTCAGACTTCTACAATAAATTGTATATTAAATAAAAAAGAATGTAAAATAAAAATGGTTTAGACAAAATATTAGAGAATTTAGTGCTAGCAAACTGAAAGTAAAGAAATGTTTTAAAATATACTTCTAGCACAAGAATCTGATATCAAAAACTTATTTGAATAAATCTTTTAAAATGTGAAGATTAAATATATTTTAATTTATTGATTATAGGAAGTGACACTTTCTTAAAGGGCTAAATTAATAGACCCCAACCATGTTGGGACCAGTTTTGTAGAAGACAATTTTTTCATGGGAGGTTGGGGAGTGAGGCTGATTCAGGATGAAACTGTTCCATCTCATAAGGATCACACAACCCAGATGTCTCACATACACAGTTAACAATAGGGTTCTTGCTCCAATGAGAATGCAGTGTGCTGCTGATCTGACAGGAGGCTAAGCTCAGGCTGTAATGCTTATTCTCAGGTAGCTCCCCTCCTGCTGTGTGGCCCGTATCTCAATAAGCCATGGGCAGATACCAGCCCACGACCAGGGGATTGGGAACCCCTGGACTAGGTAATAAATATTTTTATTTGCAGGTGATGAAGTTTTGTAACGATTACTCTATGACTGTAGAACAAAGACATGAACAAATGAGCATGACTGTCAATAAAATATTCTTTACAAAAATGAAATGGAACAAACAAAGAACTGCATGCTAATAATTTCATCTATATATGCCAAAATACTTAAAATGAATATGAAAAATATAAACTCTAGGGAGGGAGATCCAAGATGGCCGATCACTAGCAGCTCAGGATTGCAGCTCCCAGTAAAAGCCCAGAGAGTGAGTGGACGCCATACTTACTGATAAATTTTTGCTGCCCACAGACCAGGACATTCCCAGTGGGGGAGCCCCACGGGTTGCCAACGCGACCCTTTCGTCTAGCACGGCTTTTTTGCCGGTGCCTCAGCTCGGCAGCTCTTGGTGCGGAGTAAACGGGACTGAGTCTCCTTTTAGATGATGTTTGGAGATCTGTGAAGGCAGATCAGTCCATCCAGCTGATTGAAAAAGGGACTGAAGAGGGAAGTCAGACCAGAGACCCCCGGGCAGAAAAGCACCACGAATTTCAACGCTGCTGTTTTAGCTAGCATTGTGGGTCACCACAGTGAAAATTACACAGATTCTGGAGCTGGAAATTAACAAGCTGGACGTCCACTCAGAGACCTAATTTGAAAATTGGTAATTACAAAGACGACAGATGGATAAAACCATAAAGATGCCAAGAAGCCACCATAAAAAAACTGAGAAAACTCAAAATCGGAAGGTCTCTCCTTCTGCAGAGGACGCTAGTTCCTCATCAGTAACGGAACAAGGCTTGATGGAAAACGAGTGTGAAGAATCATCAGAATTAGGCTTCAGAAGCTGGATAATAAGAAACTTCTGTGAGCTAAAAGAATATGTTCTAAACCAATGCAAAGAAACTAATAACTTTGAAAAAAGGTTTGACGAAATGCTAATGAGAATGGACACTTTAGAGAAGAACATAAACGAATTAATGGAGCTGAAAAACACAATACGAGAAATCTGTGAAGTATGCACAAGTTTTAACAGTTGAATTGATCAAGTAGAAGAAAGGATATCAGAGGTCGAAGACCAACTTAATGAAATGAAACGAGAAGACAAGATCAGAGAAAAAAAGCGTAAAAAGGAATGAACAAAATCTCCAAGAAATATGGGACTATGTGAAAAGACCTAATTTATGCTTAATAGGTATACCTGAAAGTGACGAAGAGAATGAATCCAAGTTGGAAAATATTTTTCAGGATATTATCCAG